>JAGVSQ010000080.1:0-50973 GCA_022683975.1 Rhyacophila evoluta
CATTCCCCGGATTGCTAGTCACGCACGCTACCAACTGCGCTAACCGGGGAGACATTTATTAATACGAACTGATATTAATTTTATAAGTTATTTTAGAAAAACCAATAATATTGTTGTGGTATAAGTTGTTTTTCCCAGTCACAAATATGACAGTGTAACAAAAGCTTAATTTAGAAAACATTTTGCATCTCTCATTTTTTGACAAAACGTGTATAATGTTGTATTCATTATGATTGTCGATATATATATTAAAAAAATAAGAATTTCGTCCTTTTTCCTGTTTACAGTCGATGTATTTGAATTAAATACAGGGACGTAACGTGGGGTAGTATAAATGAAATTGTCGTTAAATTAAACTACAAAAATATGTAAATAAAGCAATTATTGTCAAAATATTGTCCGTTCATATTTTACAAACCATAAATCAGTCCCGAGTTATTAATATGATTGTTGCGAAATGAATTATTACTCAAAAATTGATACGACTTGTTGTTAAAAGACATGTGAAACCATTAAACGTCAATAATTGAGGGCCTCGCGTACAGGTGAAAGCACAATGCACACGAGTCGATGAAAAAAGCTTGTATTTAAAAATATTTTATGTCTCATTAAAAAAGCTATAACTATATTAATGTGTGCCGCTGTTTTTCTGAGCTGAAAGGAATGCAGTTCGCAATAATATGCGATAGTAAATAATTTGAACACGTAGCTATAACTGCATGCGTTTTATAGCCCTGTTTTGCGAGGGTTATTAAATTCATATATAATAATTTTGAGGCCGATTTTTTTTTTTGCTTAAAGTTATTTGATTATACAGTTAAAAAGTTTGAATTATTATATATAAGGAGTAAATAATGACATCAATATGTCAATTGCTTAACGTCAAATCGATGTAATTACAAGTTGTTATTTAAGAATCAGAAAAAAAAACATTTTTCAAGTCGATATGTTTATTTTATAATGCAGAAACCCTTCTTTTAATAAAAAAATCATCGTCTTTTACTGTTTATAGTTTTTTCTACACACAATATTTATTAAATATAATATAATAACGATACAGTAATACAAATCAACACATCATTTTGACATTAAGCACCTGATATGCCAAAACACTCGTATATTGAGTAGGGTTTTTGTACATAATAATTTGAATCCAGATCTTACATATATATTAACATCCCTTATTGTTAATATAATGCTATTTAATATTAAGCTCACTTTGGAAAAATGTTATCTCTGATCTAAATGTGGCTATAGATAAAGCGAAAGGTATCTTTATGGACTGTTTAAGGATGATTGGTTGTCAGCCAATTGTTTATGGATTTCTAACTTCAAGCGGCTTAAGAATTTGAATTGACTATAAACAATATTAAATAATACACAAGCGTTTAAGTGCTTATAAACATGGCAACACTTTAAAATAACTTTCGAAATTCGATTGAAAAAATATTGACTAATATACTGTTCTTACCCGTTAATAGCTATGAAAATCTATTTTTCTTAAGTATAATACTGTGGTATAAGAGGTATTTACAAAACAAAAACACTTTTACACCACACTAGGGAATTGGATGAGTGTGAATTGGGATGCGAATGATAATTGTATAATTATGAAGATTGGTTGAAGCAAAATTCAAAGGCCGAAATCTGTTCCAGGATTTTACGCTGAAAATCAAGAAAAATATGACGAAGTAGTTAAGCATTGGCATTATAATAAACGAGTTGTAAGAGACTCAATCAGAAAAAAAAAGCTTAATTTTTTTTAAAGTTTAATTTAATTTTAAACTATTGAGAAGCTTGCCGTTTCCACTGTTTTTATCTCTAAGTATTCCGGAGTGAGGAAGTTATCGCGTGACCGCTTACCTCGGCGTTGAATGAAAAATTAAAGAAAACTCATGCAGAAGAAAGGCAGAAAGAAAAATAATATATAATAGTTCTTTCAGATAAGAAACTTTGACTTGGCGGTGGAACGTTACGTCTTACCCCAACCTCCCCTTTTTACTTCGCCGAGGTATTCCTTTTCAAAAACCGAAATAGCCCAAAATACTTTTATGTTTTAACTTCCACAAATACGGTCAATTTCATATCCCACAATCCACAGATCTAATTTCACCATAATTTAATATTTTATTTAAATTAATATCTAGCAACTTACTTTCCCCTCCACCACCCGCCACGTCTCCACACCCGTTATGCGAGCGTATACCGTGGCGTAAAGAACATGAGGCGCTCTTCATAAGTTCCAAACGTGTCCCAGCAGCAGCTTCGCAAGACCTTGGTTGGCGTGGACTAGAGTGTAAGTGATTCTTATTCTAATTAATTATACCCTGTTAATATCTACCTTCTCGTTCGCCGTAAGATTTTGAAATTTTTTTAAAAGCTAAAAATATTATCCTTCGTAGAAACCAAGTCGCAATGGCCAACCAGTCCGACACATGGTCGAACCGCAATTCCGAGCAACTATTGTTCAGAATATATTTTAATTTTGACTTGATAGTTGTTTTATCAATATATTTCCAAAACGCGTTAACAATCAAGATTTGTATAGCCGGTACAATGAAATATTGTTTAACAACCAATTCTCGTAAAAACTAGTCTATCTGGAAGTCATTTTTTCCAACAAGGAAGAGAAAATAACATATGTGAGTATTATTTTCTAGTTTATAGAACTTGATGAAACTATAATATTTAAAAATTGTAAATGAATATATTATCATAAAATATGTATGCGATCACACATGATGTGGGTGTACTTACGTACATGTGCAGTTCGATTATTTTTCATTTATTTGGTAGAATTCCAGCGGTTAAATAGTTATATAATTTTAATCATGCGCATGAGTAATCTTGTCGATAGATATATCAGTCGTGTTATCATTATTAATAATACATATACATATTAAACCTTGATATCATAAAATAATATGTTGGGTATCCTCAAAAAGTTCGCTTACAAAGTGGACAATATGGATCTACACAGTGTGAAGATAACCACTCCGAAAGTGGAGTATATGAATCTCCGCATTGTTAAGACGTCTTGACAGATTATTTTTCATGAGAATTGTTTGCCTGATATTTGCTCAACCCGATGGGTATCCAGTCATGAATTTTTGGATGTTTTTAAATCCGACAGATGTGGGAATCAAACCTACATTCCCGGATTACTAGGCGCGGAAATAGCCTCTTCGCTACCGGGGAGACGATGTGTACACAAGATGTCCTGTAAAAAAGGATGCTGGTATGACCTGGAAGGATACGAGGCGGCTGGTAGGTTGCCTAAAATACTGGAATCGTCTTGTGGTGGTCGTATGCTCCGCATACGGAGTGAATATAGCAATAAGAGAGGCAGAGTTACAAAATAATTTATCTACAAAAATAAGTTAGTAGTAGAATTATAATTATTATTTATATAACAGTTGTATCCTTTCTTTGTCTGCACTTGATGTAATTTA
Source organism: Rhyacophila evoluta (assembly GCA_022683975.1). NCBI lineage: Eukaryota > Metazoa > Arthropoda > Insecta > Trichoptera > Rhyacophilidae > Rhyacophila > Rhyacophila evoluta. Next base: position 3,453 of record JAGVSQ010000080.1, read on the forward strand.
TTATTACATACATACGATCAAATATGTATGATTAGCATAGTCACCAATTAATATATTTTAAAGATTACAGTTTTCATTAAGAACAAACATTTTTCTTTAAAAAATATATTTTAATTATTTATAATGGAGATACTAGAATTTGAAAGCAGCCTTTCCACGCAATAAGTCGAGCTTCGAAAAATTTTCATTTCTTTTAAAAGTGTATTTAAAAACGAAAGAACAAGTAACATTTTGACACTGGCTTTGAACGATATCTTTTCATGGATCATAAAATAAGATTGTATGACGGATTAATTTTAACGTTACAATGTTATTAATTATAGAATACGCTTGTGCTTTCCGGTCGAATTTTGTTGCTCTTATCGAGGAAATGAAATATTATTAACAATCATGACACGTTAATGAAATATAAGTATATGAAAAAAAAACTATAAACTAATATATGTGTAACCCGTGTAATAATGTATGTAGTGCAAATTTGCTTGTTCAAAGAAAATTTTAAATTTTACTCCAGAAAGGAATTTTAAAGTTTACTTATAAATTATATATTAATGTTTAGTTATGTAACAGACGATTTTGACGATTGATAAAATAACAATATTGTTATTATTATAAATGTTTATAATTTTAAATATTATGGGCTTATGAGATGTTGAAATAGCCCTTCTCAAAGATATCTTCTGAAATCGAACTGAATACGTTTATGCATTACGTTATCGATAGATTTGTTTACTTACTGAATACAATATCAAGATAAGCCACACGAATATATTATATTATATATTCTATAAATATGTATTGTGCCTATGTTATTCAACTGTGGAAAGAAAAAAGAATCGGACCCACATAAAACGAATTTAAGAGGAGACACAAAAAGGCGTATTGAATAATTTTGGATTTTATTATCAAAATATTAAATAACATTTAAATGCACGAAGACTTAAACTATTTAAACTACTAAGTGCTAAAAGTCATTCGAGAAAAACCAACAAAAATTGATGTCGTAGAAGACCTTTTTTCTGGTCGCAAATTTCACTGCGTTCATGCAAAATTGCGCAAGTATATAAAAAACTGTGACCATATGCTCAAAAATTTACGATATTACATCACTGTTATTTCATTGTTACCATTTTACGAACCTCACAAGGAGTGATGAAGTAAAAAAAATACATTGAATTCAGTTCAAACTTGAGTCTCTATAACATTAGTTAGAATTACTAATTGTAGATTGAATAAGTTAACTAGTATTTTCATCTTGTTTAATATTTTATTACCAACGTTTAAAAAAATGAAATTGTATGTAAAAGTTAATTAATTTGTTTTGTAATTTAACTATTATTTTTCAAAACCTACAATGCATTTTGTTGGTCAAATCGAACATGTAATATTAAGCAACAATAATAATTGAAGCATCCCATATCAATGAATGGTTTATTTATTATTTTATTTTATGTTGGTAGATGGCTGGTCTTACATCCACGTGGAATTACGTGCACGTACGTACCTAAAATTAGTTGATGTTCCATATTCAAAAAAAAATAAAAAATGGTTATATTCTAGTGATTGTGTATGCACACTTTAACGTGTGTTGGACCATTTGGATAAATAAATTAGATTAGTTGTCTGTGTCGAAGATTCTAAATAAGATTCATTAATACGGGTTGTGAAAGGACTGGGCGGTTGTATGGTGGGTTGATATATGGGACATTAAGTGAGTCGATAGTAGCGAATAACTATTAAACTCAACAAACCAGTGTAATTAATACTTTATTAATAATATGTATTCTACAAGGTTTACATGACACAATATGGAAGTGCTCCGTTTACCACTACATGGTAGTGGGTGGCATATAGGCCAACTACTTGTAAATTATTTGACCATTATATTTTTATAACCCTTGTAGAACTTGCTGACTTCCTTAATAAAATGTCCGGTACAAGTGCCGTTAATTTGATTGTGTGCTTAAATAAAAAAAGTAAACCGATAAAACTGGGCACTTAAAGTCTGCAACGTGTTAAAAAATAGTTTAGTTTAGTGTTTCATAGATATTTGAAAAAAAACACAACCATTTTAAATAACATAAAATGGAAGCTACAGTTAATTTTTAATGATACTATATAATATCGAGAAAAGACGCCGGCTGGCAGGTGAGTGGTGATATTTAATTGTATCATAACCTGATATCTGATCGAGTCAGCGATAAGCCTCCAGAGGAAATAAAAACTATCAGAGTCATAAACCTAAAAAAATAAACCATAAAACTTACCTAGGTAAGACTATACAGATACAACTGTGTCAATTATGATAATTATTTTCATAGCCTCCTTAATATGGGAGCCATAAAAAATAATGGCGCGTTTTCATTACGAAAATAATAGTTTTGAAAAAAATATTGTAATGGTGGTTCATTTAAAATTGGGGTCTTTCGGTTAAATCATGATGTTTGCTTGTGGTTTCTGATGCAAGTTAGCGAAATGCTGCCCCATAAATGTGTTATTCTTTAAAACAACTTTCGATTGCGATTTTAAAAAAACTGCAGAAAATGTACGAATACTGTTTGTTTTGACAATATAACATATTAAGCTACCAACCATTCAATTCCACTTGCGTAAAACGTTCATGAGCGAAACAAATCTTTGTAGAGTTGCACTGTGCGGAGTTGGCTGGTGATTTTAAGCATATCCATTTTTTGTGAATTTTCTGCGTGGGATAGAAAAATTAAAGTTGAAAAAAATGGCATCAAAATCGGGTTTTAGAACATGGGTGGAGTTTCTTGTTTAAGCCATCGATATTTTTTATAATATGATCATTAATATTCGGCTACAAGCGAAAGCTAGATTCTTTATTGGCTTTATATTTGTATTAAAGATGTATGGTTCCATTTTAATGAGAAAACAAGGAGAATATGATAGCATCTGTGAATTATCACACTGATTTTAAGTGATCTGTCACTAAATTAGGAAGTGGCTGCAATCAGAGATAAAAATTGAAAGTGAACACGTCATTCGCAATTAGGTATCTGACAACAGGTGAACAAGTATATCTCAATGTGTAAATACATGGCTTTTTTATTCAACAATGAAATTATAATATGTTGAAAGTTGCTTCAAGAAATTACTTTAAAAATGTGTTATGTATACTATGTTCCTGGATAGCATTAACAATCTTTGATAATAACAAACATTTAATTTTTGTAATAACTATATTTTGTTAATAATTGAACGCACTAATTCAAACTAAAAAGTATATGTTTTAAATAAATACGAAATACAATACGTGTATTTACAACAAAAATAATATGTGATAAAGTAAGAAATTGTGTGGTATGCTAATTTAACTCAAATGTAATCTCATAAAGACTGTGCCTAGCGATAGCCAGTCGAACGTTTGACCATTTGAATTCTTGTAAAGTTTGCATTTCCATTGAAAGATCTTACAGTTATTTGAATAAAGAAATTGCATCATGAAAACATTGTGCATGTTGAAAGATTGGTTTTAGTAAATGCACGTGAAGTTTATTTTCATTAGTGCTACAAATAACTCATCTCTCGCAAGTGCTACTTTAAATTTTTAATACACATTCTCAGTATAACAATCAGTTTTATTCTATTTCATATGAAATTAAATATATCTTTGTAATAAATCTTAATGATTATTGCCGACTCCCGTGTCAATTACATGAAATTTAAACCAGTACTGTGTACTTTGAGAATATAATCTTTGTACCAAGATATGCATTAATTCAGGATAGGTGAGCGTGAATATCAACTTAAAAGAAACGTCGATAATAACAGCTGATAAACGTTTTAAATCTCTATCGAAAATTGGTTTTTTCTTTGAATCCACTATTAAATATTTAAAATTATTAATTACTTCAACGAGTTCACAAAAAAATACAATTTTAATAGCTATTATACGGCTGAGTATAACGCAACGTAATTTATCATGAATTTAACAATGTCAGAATAGCTTATAGTCTAGTGAAATTAGATATTGCACTCCCCATAAATTCTGAGAAAGCTGCATTTTGATATAGACCTTGATATTGTGGTTATAAACAAAATATAAAAAGTCTTTATCGGAGTTTTTCATACAAAATGCATTTAAATAGAACAGGGTACAAAATAAAATGGAGTCCCGGAGGAAACCATCCGCTCTCTAGGGTGAAGCTAAAATATGTACACTTCTAGATACACTGGTATTGTTCATACGAATTGCTGTACAAATTTGGCTTCAGAAGAAGGATGGAGCAGAAGGATATGTGGATTGTTGTCATTAATAATTGCTGCAAGTACCAAAAGAGGCAAAACTGAAAGGATTTGAGGAGTTGATAGATGATTCCACTTCGGATTATAACACAATGCTACTAAAGAAACTGTTTTTTAGTTTTGATTTAAAAAAATAGCTGTTAAAAAAACTCTGACAATGTAGAAAAAAATAAATACTTAATCTTGATTAATTTAACACACTTTCGTTACGGTACATTTCGGTCTAGTGTCCAGACTTTGCACAGTACTAGGGCTCCTTTCTTAGTAAGCAAAATGAAATAAATTCGCCACCAATGCATAATTAAAACAAGTATACTTAAAAATATAAGATAATTATACTAAACATATAATATGTCTATAAAGCTAAAGAAGTGTGTTATATTACATATAATGTATGAAAGTTAAATTATTAACAGAGATCACCTTTTGTGAGTTGATAGTCACCAGTTTCGTAAATTTTAATGAACATTTGTTCTCAAATCTACCACGCCTCGCTGACATCTCTATACAAATTAGTTTGTAAGTATATTATGATTAAATTTTTAATGGATTATTATCTAAGACGTTGTATACATTTTAATTCATTTATTTGGAAGTAATTCAGTTAATTCTTCTAGTTATGATGTGGTAATGATTTAATTTTAAGAAATTAGTTATAACGTTTGTATAATTTAAAATTGTATGTAATAATAATTCATCTAAATTTATACTGACCTAGAATAAATAAGCAAGTTTTAAATTTGTCCAAATCATCAATATTATGATGAGCTAATTAAGTATGAAGATTTTTTTAATTCATTGATTGGATTGATCGGACAGTGGTTTAACCGTAATAAAAAATGATAAAACATGTTATTTTACTAGTTTTCACTAATAAAAATAGGGATATAACATTTGACTCGTGACTCATTTCGTGATATTGCAAATTGTAAATGATCAACACTTGCAGTGAAATTGCTTATTATGATCATTACATACTTGTAAATATTTAAACTAACATCTCAGGTTAACTATCATACATTTTTCAAAAAAAATCAGAATGAACAAAAACATTATAATTTTAAGGTTTTTGTTTTTCCTGAAATAAATAATGATACGTGCTGTCAACTTATGGCCATCGATACGTATTTATCTCATCTACTAAGATGCATTAATTAGGAGGTCATCTGTATTAAAGATTGTGATCTTTTTAATTTATGAGAATCTTGAGAATTTCGAAAAGGTAAGTCTAGTATTATTTCAGTATTAAATTTAAAATTACAAAAAAAATGAATGTGCAATATTCCTGCTGAATTTAGAAAATTCTGGATTTTCTCAAGATTTTTCGAGAATATTAAGTAAATAATTCTCGAGATTTACAAAATTGCTAGAATAGAGATTTTTCAATTTCGAGAATTCACAATCACTAACTTGTGTGCGGAAGATAGCTTCGAGAAGGGAAGAAAAAAGCTTATGTATTTCTAATTTTATTTACAAACTTGTTAAAAATGTCGATGAATATGAAGAATAAAAAGCTTGGGAAATTGTTGCTATGCAGCGTAAGGGATGTATGTTATGGATATAAGTAATTGTGATGAAAAATATCTCAAGACTTCTCAACATTGTGTAAAGAAAAGATCCGGATACATAACTGTTTTAACAACTAAACATAACAATGTTGTTGAATTTTTATACATTCAGTCGTGTATTTTGTTTTGTGCAGAGCTATACTGAGAAAATCTTGATAAGAAATGCATTGTTTGCTATAACTTAACTGCTTCAATATTGTTTGGTGTTGGCACATTTTCCAGCAGCAAAAAATCAAGAATTTTCTTTGTTTCAACATCAATGTATTGGCAGCCGATATGCAGTGGAATAATGTAGATACTAAAACATTATAATGCCACTACAATGAAGGTTTGAGGACTAGTGGCGATTTGTGAAAAATAAAATTTACTCAATTTAAAAAAAAAATATAATAGTTCCATTTTTCAAATAATTTGATATCAATTTAATAACTTGTTTAAGAAAAACGAATAAAATTTATTTTTTGGAAGCTCTTTTTCCTCCTCGCAAATTTTACAGGGCATCCATTTTCAAACTTAAAAGCTGAATTTAGACACAACATTGGTACATATTTTGCGTTGTTTGCGTTATTTGGCTTGCATTGTTTTGATAGAACGTGTATTAAGCTGTATAGATTCTGATTATCGAAAAATCGATTTAAAAAAATAAGGGTCACTTCCTTTTTCATTTCACAGTCGATATGCCTCAATTTTGTAGAAGACATGGTAATGAAATCAGATAGATTAGATTAAATAATAAGGAAACAAAATTTTGAGCAAGCTCAGTCTTTTACTGTGCAACTTATTTTATAGATTAATAATAGAGATGAAATTCACTATCTAAACATTAAATCCAAATTCATAATATTTTAAACATATTTTTTTCTAATATTAACGATCAAAAAAATTTCAAGGGCTTTCACACGAGTTTCGTAATTGTTACATTTTGGATGCAAATTTTCCTCATACTAAACTCAAAACCAAAATTGTTTACTTATTACACTTTGGGATCGATAGATAGATTAAAATAATAATTTTGACATAATTTGCGTGCATTATTTTTTTTTAACTTCATTTCGTGTCAAATAAAATGCTGATTGTTTAAAATATATTGTATTTTATTATAGGTAATATATAAATCGTGTTGTCATCGGGTTCAGACAATCATGTCCATGGCCGTGACCACAGATAGCTATTTTATTTCTTACCTCAATGTTAGTTAACATTCTATTGCTTCTCTGAAAGTTTTATCACAAAATATATAACTGCGGATAACCTAGTCATAAATTACATGACGTGTCTAACACTCTTGATTGCACATATTATATTTTGCCATAAATTCATTCTGTCTATTGTAATAAATCTGGTGAAGGTGCTAGGATATGATTACTTTCAAATAATGGGCTATTTGAGGTCAAAAATGATCTCGTTAGGTCATATAGTCTGTCAGTACCGTAATCTGCAATCATAGTGAACATTACAAAGGAAATCCCAGTCATTAGTTTAATTATATGAGCTCAATTTCATATAAGAACTATGAATAGTTACTATGAGCAAAAACTGAGATTCGATTAGAATGTCTTATAAACTAAATAACTCAATTTAAGGTCGTTTTTATATATTTTTAATACCATCATTAGAACGGTATATTAAATAGATGATTGCAACATTTGTTAGTTGTATCACCAGCTTGTAACAATCCAATATTAGATGAAGGTTTCTCCTTTCTGGTTCCAATCCTTACTGTGCATTACACCACAAAGTATTTCTTTAAAACTTGAACATTTGATGACCCAATATTCCCAAATCTATTTCCATACCGATTTCCGCTTCTAAATATGCCAATCATTCACGTGGTCTTAATTAGATGTGTGCCAGAATTCTAAAATCGGGAAGCGATTTACTTTATTCGACAAGAATATCCCGGTGTTTCCCATGTTCACTTCCAGATTCTTATCGAGCACTCTTACTTTGCCCTACACTACAGGCCAAGTTTCCACGCCCGTTATGCGGGTGTACACCGTGGCGTGAAGAACGGTACTCTTAGAAGTGCTAGAAGTGTCCCAGGAACAATTTCTCAATACTAAAGTTGGCCAGAACTGGAATGTGCGTGATTTCTACTACAGAGCTACCCAATCCTTTTGAATCTAGAAGCACATTCTAGAATATCAGCCGGGCGGCGGGCACTAATTATTTTTTCAATGTATTTTTTTTTAAATTTTTTCATAACTTAACTTTATTTTTTATCGTGGGTGGGCACACGTTAAACGGTTGCGGGCATAGGGTTGGGAACCCCTGCTCTACTATTGGGACTGAATCAGGACGGGATTGTAAAAATTAAAAAACATATTTTTCTTAGCCTACGAATTTCTACTACTAACTACGAGTTTTTACTTTCTATGAATTGTGAGAATTCGGTACATAATATTTGCTTCGATTTTGTTTATTTCAATAAGTATTTTCACTATCCATTTTCCAATATCTGAAACTCATCTGAAAAGACGATTTAGATGTTCTCGAATCTTGCATTTATCTTCTCTCTTTGTATGAAAATCAGGGGCGTACTTAGGGAATAGTGGGACACATTGAAAAACGTTTATTATGCTCGCCATCGTAAGCCTTGAAGATTGCCCAGTCAACGCCCTGAGCACCTTCGACCTGCAGGTCTTAGCATAGGTCAGCAGTTATTAAAAAGCCGTTAGAGTAAATAAAACTAACAGCGAAACAAATTGTTATTATTCGCACACTGTAATGATTCGTCGAGGGGCATTGTCTTGTCAATTTGCTTTCCATCGCGAGGTTGAGGCCACGCTGCATTAAAACAGTGCTGTACCAAAGGTTTAATGCGCCTAGAAGACTGTTTGTACAAAATAACTTATTGCTGTTTTTAAACATAAATCGTTTTTATATATACTGAAAAAGATAACTTCCAAGAAAAGGTCGGACCGTATATCCTGATTACTACAACGACCTGGTGCCTGCATATAAAATACTCAATTATATTATTAGTTTTGAAGTAAGTGTTTAATAATTAGAGTGCTGGGTATAGTTCCTTTTGACACATTTCTAACGCTTCTAATCTCAAATCTAAGACGTGTTTTATGTTGAATTGTTTCAGGTTATGTCCAATTAAATTTAGGTGTAAGCGAGGTGGGACGTGGATGGTTGAATAACACAAAATACAGGATTTCCTCGGCTTACGACGGATATACGTTCCAACGCCTCGGTCGTAAGTCGAAATTAATACACAACTTAAATGTATAATATGTTTATATAAATACTTAATTGTTGCTTTATGATATACGAAAGTATTTACAGATAAGTATTCATCTTCGCCATAGTAGTTTAATCAAAATACACGATACACAAATTGATAAAAACATTAAAATGAAAAGTAAATCTGAATAAAAAGTTAACATGAAAAAGTACACAAGCAGAATACGAATAAATAAATAGAATTAAGTATTCATGTTCATTTTATCACAAATATAATATGATTTCTCCATATTCCACGGGGTAAACATACAGGTATTTTGCAGATATGGAATGATTGTTATTCAGTATGTGTATCATTATTAAGAAATGGTTCAAACGTTCTCTCTGTTTTTTTACGAAAAAACCCTATTTTTTCGTCGTAGTATGAAAATATTCAAGAATGAGTACGGAGCTCGAAAAATTACTCAAGACTAATTAATCTAGTTAATAGACCGATCGGGTCATCTAACCTGACGAATTTCATTACTTTTAAAAAGTTCACGGCGTCATATGGCAAGCGTGACAATCTCTTTAGATAAATCCTCAATCAAATAGGATTCTTTAGATGTGTGCTTATTTTCTTTTTTCATCGTCAAAATATACGTGGTAACCTAGTTTTGGATGATTTTTATTTACTCCCGATACATTCCCGTCAAATCAAATAGATCACTTCACGATATCAGGACTCCGGAATACTCTTAATTAAGACCAGGTGTAAGGTGGAGGCGACTTCTGTTTTATTAAATTATTGAAAAATGTATACAGATATTTCCTAAGTAACAGAAATTTACGGATACGTCACATGGTATGCATATACTTATTTACATGTAGGAAGTAGCATGGATACAGAAGATGTTTGAAATTTATTATTGTGAATAGCAATAAAAACAATGATTAAATTAACAAATCAGAGTTTAAAACTGACGAGAAATCATTCCAAAATCGTTGTATTTATGTATGACAAATATCATTCAACTAATTATTTTTTTAAAACCCAAAGAAAATTCAAGGGTAGGCAATCAATTAAGTTTTTCAATATTTTTATTTTATTTTAAGTCTGACATGAAGCTGATACGCCACTGTGGTTCAAAAGCGAGTACACTTATAATTATTATTATCGTTCGTCTCTGCAATACAATAGGTGATGTTTTCAAAATGTCAGTCAGGTTGATTATTACGCGTCATCATAAAAAAGATATAAGATGGTGTACTGAAATTCCTAGCTTTAAGGGTATTTAGTTTTAATGATATGTGGTAATATATGCTATATCAATTAACTAATAAGTATATTATATTCTATGATAAAAAATAACAGTTTCATATATATACTGACATATACATCCTATAAAACAGGCAAACACATGGCGTGAGATTGAAATTAAAGGAAAATATGATAAACACTTAGAATGTTAAATACCAATATAAATGTTGTTCTTGATAATAATGAGAAATGTTAACAACGACTATTTCATGTCTTTGTGTCTAGTTTTTCTTCAATTTACGTATGGTGAATAAAAATATACCTCGTTAGTAAGTTTAAAAATAATACAATATTTTGAATATAACATAATTATAAATTGTGGCATTTCTGGCAAGGATTCTACGTGTTTTAAAACCGTCATAGCTGCCGAAGAGGAAACAAACAATATTTAAATATGTTTTTTATTAATAAATAATTTAAGATAAATACAGAAATAGTCACAGAAAAGACTAAAAAAATATCGACCAACATGCCACAAAATCTTCATTTTTCTTAATGTTATTTAATACACAGCGGCTTCGGGGTCGAATTGAGTCTCTTTAGTTGTATGTGGTTCGTGATATGTATTTGGAAAATAGAAAAACATACGCAGAAATTATATGTGCAAAATTATATTTTTTGACCACTTAACCATTTCGCCCAAGAACCATTATAAGTAGTACAATCAATTATTTTAAATGTCGATGCACGTTTTTTTGTTTGTAAAATTGAAATGAGAAATAGATGGTCAATAAATGAAGTCACTAAAAAATAGCACAATTGTTGAAAATACGCTTTTGTACATTATTGAATTCTTCGTGAGCGATGTATTTTGGCAAACCCAAGAGCACGGTATGAAGTTCCTACTATTAAATATCAACGTAGGAACTCTATACCTCGCTAGTGGCGATTACCAGGAATCTGGAACAGTGGAGGCCTTCATTATCTTCTGTCTTCAATTTCTTCATAATTCAATTGTTTCATACTGCTACAACGTTTCTTCAAGTCGGTTTTCAATTTAACATATATATTAAATCTAGATACACATTAATATAATAAAAATATATAAAACTGATAATAAATACATTGATAAGACACGCACTAGCGCATGGAAGGAGAGGGTAAATTGATATCAGTACAAAGTTTACGATACATTTTTCTCAAATATGATGCTTTATCGGCTAGCTGATGACAACAATTTCTTACAAAATACAGGATACAGGCTTCAAATCAAGAATATAATGCCTATTTTATACCCATATCATTATTTACATTTGAGACCTTTTTCTACTATCATTATCCGCTCGCTAAGTAGAACAGATGAATTCCTGCTAGAACAAAGTTTTCCTAGGTTCCTGTGTCATGTATAAAATGATAACAATATTTATTAGACATCTAGGACGATATAATTTGAATTGCCTGGTGTACTTTTAGAATGATCGGATAATATAACATAAATCATACGGGTAGTTGTAGCATGCGATATATATATTTTTATCGTAAATAATATTAAAGGTTAATTTAACCGAAGATTTCTTGTTTAACAACTATATGCATACGGGCTGGAGATACATTATCAAACTCAAAATATTCGTGGACACATTTCTAGGGTAGAAAGCCATCAAACGTGGGTAAGTTCCCATTTGTATGGAGATCAAAGGATAACAATAGGAGTATACTCAAATCTATGCATATTTGGCGGTAATAAACGAAACTGCAAAGTAATGTATTTCACATGCAAAAGAAAAAATCCCCGCATTATTTTCGTTAACAGAAAAATCTCCATAGAATGCGCAGAAAACATGAAAGGGGACTTTTATGATTTGGATGAACATTTTTTTTACTACATAGTTGTCGTTATTTCAATTTTGAAAGTAATAACATGCCACCTTTAATTTTACATCTTTACATCAATAGGTGTGTAGAAAAAAATATTTTACCATATTCTTTATTGTGAAACGTGAATATTTTACGTTTTAAAATTACTAATAAATAGAATCTACAAATGAAAATGTATTACGTAATATGTTAACTAATTTCATCTAATTGAAAAGCGTGAAATAGTGACAACTTTGACCGGATGTTTGTATTAATGTGTCCCAAATCTAAATAAAAACGAACCGTCACTGTCCACTGCTCGCTCTAATACGAGCGAGTCCGAAACTATTCATCGAAATTATCATCGCTTTTTTCAGAAATGAGTTTCTAGGATTGCCTATTATTCATCTAATAATAACGTCTCTCATCTGGTACAATGTTGAATTGGAATAGACTTTAACGTCACCGTAATATGGTACAACCATGCCTCGATCTCCCGGTAGCTTCCACAATATCAAGTATACGATTAAGAGAAATGGAGCAATGAAGATACCTCATCGTCTCACTCCAGTCCAGATCAAAACTATTCCTGATTTTGGCGTAATGGAAATACAAATAATGTATATTTGGCTTGACTACTGGATGCCTAAGTAACCTAGAAAGGTTGGGTAACAATAAGAACTTTTGGAAAAACTGTGTCTTCATATGTTTCTACAAAAAAAATAAGATGAAAGTGGCAAATAAGATAAAGAAAGGATAGAGAATATACTGTACATAAATAAACTAATACATGAATGTTTTACCGTCTTTTTAAACAAAAAAAAAGTCAGTATTATGATAAATATGAATGCAATGCACATTTTTTATATGCCGTATTTTGACAATATGAATATTCTCCCTATTTTAGATATCAGGGAAGCATAAAGGTCATATTAAGTTTTCATTCTACTGGAAAATATTAGTAACTATTCGAGATTTACCTTCGTGCTGAGACAGAGGATTACGCTCCCTCTCGTAAAGTATGAGCGCCTGGTACTTCTTATTACATTTTACGAGAGGGCTCACAGAAACAAATATGAGAAATGTACCTGGCTTAGAGAGGATATGCTGTCTTCTTCCTTGCGAAATAAAACGTGACAGAAGAACAAAATAAAAAATGTGGAAGATTTGATGATTTCAATGAACAATACATATAATATAAACGAAGACAGACACTGACGCTTTTGAGATCGGGTATTGAAATTAAATACGAGAAAGATTTTTATATTAAAAAATAATGGCAACACTAAGTAACATGCGATATATATTGTCAAGACATGTCTGCTAATTTATATTGCCAATATGAAGGCTAGTCAAAATTCACCGAATAAATTATTCCAAGGAATACACAGTTGAAAAAATAATTACATGAAATAATTATCGAAATATTAAAATAAAAACAATATAAAAAAGTAAAATCATCGGAACTCGTTTTTTCCATTATCATTATGAATAATGGACAACTTAATACAATGCTATTTAATGTATATTATCCATTATCATTCGGCAATGGGTTAAAATATATATCGGTTTGAACATGAGCAAGAAGTCAATTTTTAACTTTACTAGTCACTGAAGTCTCTCAAGTCTGGTCTTCTCACAAGCTTAAGAATGATCAACCGTTTCACAGAACTGGATTATCTTTAGAGGTAGGATGTTGGACCTCGTTGGCGGCGTTGAATTTGTGGATAACTCTGATCAATAAAAAACATTCAAATATGTATTATAAATACCATGATAACAAACAAAAGTGTGTTCATGTATAAATGAAAAATATATTTCTCCAAAACCTGGCGCAATAAATATTGAATATCTCACTCGTTTCAGCAATGTATGATAAAAAAAAACTTTCTAAATATATTCCCCTATGGAAATCCCAGTAATGACAGTGGCATCCCTTAAACCTTGCCACCCCTACTTACTGCCAATCTGAACAGCCCTTGGTATTAATGCACCCTTTTCCAACTCCCACTTTTTTTGCTTCTTCCGTCCATCACATCAACTTTTCTTTCCCAATTTAAAATACAAATACCTACATTATCTCCCCATATATTAAAAGTAATATGTAAGTAAAGTTAATTTATAAATAAATAATGCTTTTTATTGTATTATACGAGTATTCTGCCATAACCGCTTCCTGTGTAGAGCATATGGCTGCCACATGGAGCCGTCAGGAATCCATCACCCGCTAGGCGTCTTACATCTTTCATATCCTGTAGAATCTACAGGATATGAAACCATCTACAGTGTAGATGGTACCCGCCGGCCTTCTGGTATGCCGAAATCCTACCGGTTAGTCTTACCTCTGGAGTCATCCGCAGTACGTGTCCCAGTCAGTTCCAGCGTCGCTGAATGAGTTTTAAAGTAACAAAGAGATAAATACGATGTCCGTTCCCTTATCTCCGAGTTTAATACAAAGACAATACACCTCAATCATGATATCAAAATGTTAAAAAGTGGATAAATTAAAAATAATATTTCAATCGATGAATTCAGCACAAATTGTTGTAAACCCCAAAACGTGTACACTTTTCGTTTTTAAATATTATTTTATCATGAATAGCCATTTAAGAAGATAGGAGTTGTATACTTTTACGATTAATTTATTACAATACAACTTTTCTTTCGAAGCTTTGGCGCCTCATTAAAGTATATTGAATTTATATGGATCGTTTTATTGTTAGTCTCTATCATTTTTATTCTAATACTTCAAATAAGTTCCAATAAAATACCGCAATGCACAGAGGTTTATAATAAAATACATTTTTAAAATGAAAAATAAATTTATAAAATCGAATTGATACAAAAGTACAATCTGAACTCGTGCAATGTGTTATATGGTTGGTAGTTATACTTTGACATTTAAAGTTGAGCAGATCCTTTTACGTATGTAAATTTTATGGGGTGATTCGGTGATAATAATATGAAACCATCTGGACAAATCTCGCGAATTATATTTACGGGTTACAGTGTTTCGCAAACTTTTTGATGGGTAAATGTTTACATAAAAATATAATTTTGGGAAACCGGCTAATTAACATAAGCGTGAATCAAGTGAGTTATCTTTGAGAATCGAATGTACGAGTGGTTCGACTTTCAAAAATAAAATTCAAAAATATTAAATAATCCGATAAGTATCGTTAAAGCTTCTGATTCGATTAGGAACTTACTTACGTATATATTTTTAGTTTTCTTCAACTTCTGTTTCTTAGCGAAAATTCCACTGCATGAGAAATATCGATTATTTTGTTAATATTGCCTACGGTTAACCAAACTATACGACCATGCAGTTATCCTAATAGGCACATATATTAAATATGTCATTATAAGTATGCCTTCATAAATAATTGGTAGAAGCTGCTGCTTTTGCATTTTTTGTGACATTTTTAAATTGTGATTCTACGCATTTAATTTAAATTACACTCTTTGTGGACTGCCTGTGTGACACATGCGAGTTGGTACTTTAATAAAGATGTATTTAAAATGCAGTATTGTTGAAAATAACAGTTGATGACTAATGAAATATAAGAGACAACGTGCCAGAGAACAATGGAGAGAGAATGGAAATAACACAGTAATTATGAATCATTTAAAATTAATGCGAAAATGACGATTTTCCATCGCGTACTTACTTGTCTTCCATATGCAACAAAAATTATAATGAATGTTTAAAATATGCAACAATAAAATCAATATGTATGAACAGATCTAAAAGTAATAAAATTAATTTTGAATATTTGTGTGTGGTTCAAAAGTAACTATTTCTAAATTAGCATTTAAAACCACTCGAAAGAAATTAAATAAATAAATTTTAAAAAAAGATTTAAATCTGGGATATTAATATTTTATCGATAAAACAACGAATAGTATAATAAATGGGATCACAGGTCGCTTTCTGTCAAAATTAAATGAGATTACAAGAAAACATAAGTTAGTATAATTTAAAAAAAGAACTAAAAAATATGCTAATACTAAAAAGAATTTAAAATATATTAATATTGAAATTTGGCTGACAATAATTAGTAAAAACTATTAATTAGCGAGATAAATTAAAATTTATATCTTTTCAAACAACGGTTGACAATAATGAACCAATGAATGTGTATTAATTGGCATATTTCAAACTTGAACAATCTTACGAATCCGAATATATTACAATTAAATATATTAAAACGAATTAAAATACGCTAAATTATTTTAGATAAGACCATCAACACCCACGATACGCCCAGTGGTATGGGTAAATAGTATAAATATTAATAAATTTAGATTAAAATTATCATTAAATATTATTATGCCCATATACGGATTACCAAGTGGGTAGTTCATTGATTGCAAAAGAATCAACTTATTGTTTTCTTATTCATTGAAGTACTTTTCAGGACTCGTACAGCTAACAAATGAGTTAGTCACAGGAAAAATATCAGCAATTGTAAGATTGTCGGTGTGCGTTATCTGTTGTAATGATATATTAATTTAAAATTTATTCAGGAAGTTTAATTACGTCATATTAATTTAAAGTACTCTGCGTGTCCATTATTTAGTATCTAACTAATATCTGACCAGTCAAGGTTGAACAATAGAGCGTTGACAATTAGTAATATTTAGGCATAGTGATATAACAATATAAAGTAGCAAGTATTAAATTTTTAAAAACAGATTAATCTTCTGTGTGTAAAGTATTGATGTTTTTTTTTCCAATGCCATTCATTTTTGGTGATGGCAATAAAGCAGTGCTTACAGCGTGATACATTCGAGTTGGCCGGTCAAATATCAAAATTGATCGTTGCTATTTTTAAGCCCTGAATCTTTTAAAAAATGCTCATAAAATTAACGCAAAGTGAACAAGAACGGTAGCAATAAATTATATTTTACTATCCTAGCACTTAGCGCCCGCCTAGATATCTCAGAGCAGTTACACCAACTGAATGGCGTAGAAAAAAAGCGATAAATTTAATTCAATCGGTTGGCAACACCGAATCCGTTTATCGGGAATCGTTTGCTATTTTTCACACGTGACGTTGTCCCCTTTCAGCGCATATGCGATCCACATGCGCGAAAAAGGGACGTCTGGCGAATTCGCGACTGACTTGTGACGTAATTTGTTTTGACATTTATAAACGCGGACCACTTTTCCCGCCCCTTTCGCGTTTTTTTTTTCATTCTGCAGGGGTTCATCCCCTTCCGAAATTCGCGGATTTTCGACTGTATATTCGGTTGTACACATATGGGGACGCTTATATGTGTGTCGATGTATGCGTCATACGTATGATCCATGATTTGTATCTATTTATAAAGGCTGTCTCACACGAGACGGTGCATCATTATAAATAATAATAAACTTATTGTACAGTAATAAGTAAGAATTTATTTAATTATCATACTGTTGTAATATTCTCGCCTAGACGGTCAATTTGGTAAGCATGCGCGCCTCAATACCGGAGTTAACCGGTATAAATCCCGCAAGTCCATAGATTTAAAAAAAAATACAAAACTCCAGCACTGAATATTTAAAAAGTTGAGCAATGAGTTGACAACCAATTTTATAAAAAAAAATATATATAAATAAGCGTTCAAATTGTGAAGTTCCATACAATCAATAGTTCAAAATATGAGAATAATTGATATTTTAGATCAAAATAAAATTTTAATGCGACAACTATAAACTTGCATGATATAAAAACATTGTATTGTAATGTACTTATATATATTTGTAAATTAGAAAAATTTTCCAATTTTAAATTTCATTTTGACATACAACACAATTGAAAAGGTGTTCCATTACTAAATTGATTTCATTCAGAATGTTTGAATGATTTTTAATATCTATAATGATTATTTTATATTAATTTTATTGAAAAAATAATGAATATTTACTGTAAATAAATAGTTTAAAATGTGAATTATTACAATCGTGAACCACTGGTTTGCCACCCTTAAATAATGTAATAAATAACAGAAGATTTTTTTAGTATATTTTTATGTGTGGTATATTCAAATCGTCATTTTTTTATTTACGGACATGTACGACCGGTTATTTGAAAATTATTATAATATTAATATTATTGTTGATTTTATGAACACGTCATGCTTTCGGCTTGGGTCATTCAAAATGGATGACCTACGACGAAACTTCAATAGCATAATTTTCGTTTTTTATTGACAATAAAAAGTATTTTTTGTTTTACATTGATACATTTACAAGATTTTTTCACATGGATAATGTCTAATTTGAATATGTAACAAGCGGGTTGAATGCACTACAATATCAGTTATTATTGACTACTAATGATTTTTTTGCAATGGCGAAGATGTCCTAAAATTTTAATGAAGACCGGTTGACAGCCGGTCGGTTACCCCTTCTCGTATATGGAATATAGGCAAAGCCAGGCGCAGAAGTTAACACTTTAATCAATTTCGCATTGATTTGAAAATCATTAATCTTGACAATGGTCTCCGTACCATCGGAAACAGAGTTCGGTAATTTGAAATATTCTATAAATGAAGTTAAAAAAGTTTTCGTAAAAGTATGGATCCATATTTAAATGAAAGTTATTTAAGTGGCTGGAGATGGGCAGTATTTTTGTAGATAAATATTTGCAGAATTAGTAATCGAAACGTTTATAGATGTTTTTCTTTTGTGTACTCACCACAATACGATCGCTGGAACTATTCAAAAGTAAACGAATGGGTTTTTTCAACGTTTTGAAATTTAGGGGAGGTCCTCTACGTCGTGTGGGATATATACTCAATTACATCAGTGTTTCTCAAATGGATGAACACTTAATGAATGCTGCATTTCATCGATTTTACGTATACTTTATTTTCATTACTTTTAATAAATAAAGAGGAATATAACGTATATCGGTTTCAACTGCTTTGATTTTAGTTTATTTTGGATTTATTTTTTATATGATTTTTACAGAACGGGATTGATGGCCGTTGCCTTCCTCTTCAGTTCAAGGTTACGATCGACAGAGCCACCAGCAAGTTATTTTTAAACTTTCCGTAAAAGTGGGATTACTCAAATGGGCGGCGCATGTTTCAAAATTGATGAATTTCAAGAAACATAAAAGTGAAATGTTTGGCGCCTCTTTATATTCGAGAGACAGCATACATTAAGCTATTAAACCTGAGAGACAATAAAATCGTATAGGTACTGGTATTTTCAACGATATTAATTGGTTTCACTTAATTTAAATACGTTTGAAAGTTGTTATTAAACATACTATTTCTGTGTTATAATATACATGATAAAATTTGACAATCTTTGGTCTGGTAAATAAAAAAATATTACGTCATTTATGTAAACCATGTCCCAAGATGTGATTATTTTTTCAAACATGTAACATGTGGTCGATAGACGTAATCCTTAATTTTATTTTTGGCTTCAAACATAAAAAAAATATATTTTCGGTTAACATTCTAAATTTGAACAATTCAAGACAAAAATAAGAACACTAAATACGATTAAATCTTGGGAATGGTACAGAAAAAACACGAATGAAAAAGTTGCTAACGGAACTAATAATGTTCGAATTTTAAAAGTTGTTCCTTTTTTAATTAATTTGGATTACTGTGTGTGTTTGGTATCAGATCTAAGCATCCAGTAGGTGGCGTTAATTTTTTTGAAATTATAATTAGATAAGCAGGTACCTATCGAAATTTTCACACAAGCGTGACTTAATGTGTACCCGTATACAATTAAATTAGGCAAAACCGAAAATAAAAAATAAAATAATTAGACATTTCCATGATAAGCCACGTTATGTTGTAATGCAACAATAAAAAGCTTCTAAAATAACACCGAACGACACAAGAAGTACGTGATTTAATTTAGTAAATTGGCCGAGCGATTAAGTTAATTTTCAAATTTATTTTCTTATTTGTCTGATAAATTAAATGGAATCGTAGCAACCTTTTTTGTGGTCAGTGCTGCGTAGCGAACGGGTCAAATACCGATTAGAGCAGAAGTTGATAACAATATTTAATATTAGTTGTACTGATGTTAAAATCAGTTTGAAATATCTTCCTTAGTTTGCACTCATATCCAAACAATAAATACTTCATCGAGATTCAACAACGGAATGAATCACCAACCCAGTATTGTATATACAATACAATAAAATTGAAGGATACTAATTATACGGAATGCAATTTATCTTGCAAGAATAATTACGTAGTTTTAAAATAATATTCATTTTATTAAAAGAGGCCACTTTAGTTTTCACTATTATTAATTCTGTGTTGAACAGTTACACAAGTAAGTCGTAGATTATAATAATTATTATAGTATACTAGAGAACTGATTGTTATATAAAAATAAATGCACGAATCTTGATAATAGTGTTTACATATACTTACATGTAACATAAAAAATAAGTATTAAATTAAAATACAGAATGAAATTTTGTTCAGCATCAGTTTTACGGCCACGTCGCAGTGCCGCGGCAGAACATTAAAAAAATAGTTAAGATATGTGAATACATTGCAGAAATGTTAAATATTGTGTCATTGGTTTCAAACATAGGATTACTTTGTTATGTTACTTCTCACATTCTTGAGTTTAAGTGACATGTTATAAAAGGTGTTAATTATAATATTGACTTTTCTGAAAATAAATAAAATTTGTCAACTTCTACTAGAAGCGGTATTCTGATAGACAGTACAATATGCTAGATAGGGCATGCCTAATGACCAACACTTTGCCTTACCTATTTCCGCTCGTTCCAAATTGAAAACGAGGCGTGTCACTCGCAGACCGGATGGGGTTAAATACGCCTCAGGCTTCTCGCTGTATGCCGTATCCAGCGTTTAGCTGGGTCATGCAGTTACCATCCTCTCATACAGCATAACCTGGAGACAAAGAAATAAACACTATTAGATTGACATTCGCATATTAAATAACGTATACAATTCATAAATTCGCTGCTCGGAAAGGTTAGTATTATATTTTGTATTAATAAAAAAACAACTCAATAAAAAAGGTGTTCGTTGGTTGAATCTTGGAATCGTTGATAAATCACACATTATCGATCAATACATTCATAAATTGAACATTGCTTTATTTAAAAATATGTCAAACTTCAATAATCATCAAAAAGAGACTATAAAAAGAAGTATTCGTCATATTCTTGGATTTTTAATATGTTAAAATGTACGGTTTTCATTAACCAAAGTGGAATTTAATTGATAAGACTCCATTTTATCAAACTTAATATAGTTTTATTTTGTCGATAGCTATTTTGATTGTATACAGTGTTGTTCTTCGGTGTAATCACAATTCAAGAGAGACCCAAAAACAGGTTTTCATTTGCCATATACAACCTAAAATACCAACTGAATATTTTACTAATTAATAAAAAAAAAAAAAAACAAGATGTGGTCGACATTTGCAAAGGAGAAATGATATAATCAAAATTTACCATATTTTTGACCATACAATATTGCTTACATTTAGCCAGCACGAAGATGCCTAAATGTTAAACAAATGTTAGACAATTTTTAACAATGCAATCTTCATTTTTTGTTATCTGTTTACTTATAAATGACATTATACAGACAGTATCGCTTGAGTAAATATTTGATTAACATGTTTATTCCGAGCAAATAAAAATACGAAAGGGGAAGTGGGTGCGCTCTGTCAAAACATTTGAATACCTCAAAGTGATATAAAAAAAATATTCTGAAGATACATGTATGTGTATCCTGATCATATGTAATTTCATATAATCCAATAAATGTGAAATATTTTTTTATTGCTACAATTTCTTTTCAGTTGAATTCAAACCCCGCCAGTAAAAAAATAATAATGCACTTGTCATTTGCATTCATTTTTTCTTGACCGACAACATTATTTATCATCACGCATATTTAATGAACAGTTTGTCAAACATTACGGAAATCCATTTTTAATAATATGTTTATTTCATATAAAATTTCAACACAATTTTATTATATTTTATAATGAGCAATAGTGAACTTCTATTAAGACAGTAACAAAAACTGTACAATTAGCGACAGTTTTCAATAAAAACATATTTCAATAATGCGTCAAATAACAATACGCAAGCGGCACTCATTTATGTACGTAGTATTGAGCAATTTGCCTTGTACGAATCACGACATTGTCTGGATTCCTATATATAAGTAGAAATATGAGATCATACAATTTAAATAATAAAATGGACGATTTATAGTAAACGTGTAAAAAATATTAGTCTTCAAGCATGTATTATTTTTCCCTGCATGTATAATAAAATTTACCTTATTATACTTGACTACACGTATAAAACAATAATGATCATTTTCATTATATTGTGGGCAACATAAAATATATTTAAGTCAACACAGTTTGATATCCGCTGAATGTGCAATAATTGAGAATGGCGGAAACGAAAATTGTACGTTTTACTTTAACGGACATTGCCAGTTACACGAATTCTTTTCTTCGAATGAGTTACATTTTATTTTTCGCGGTATAGGGACTTATTATTATTAAAAGATAATACGGGTAATTGTCGAATGCCAGGTATACTTGTAACCAATTATTATGCGACAGAGTTAAAATAAACATACGTATGATAATTACACAATAAGCAGTTGTAACAAATAAATCCTGCGTTGTATTATTATCAGAATTATCGGTTACTACAATATTAATGTCGTTCAATATACTCCCCAACAAATTAATCCCACAGAACTGTTATAAATATATATATATATATATATACCTACCATTTTTAAATTGAATTAGTATAAAGGTCTAATGACATGAGAGATGAGGAAATTGAAGAAATGTAGCAACACTGTGTGTTTACTATTTAAATACGTTTGACTTTTAATTAAATCAGAATTCTAAATCCAAATTTGCACTTTTGTTTTTTATCGTTTCAAAAAATACTGTATCAAATTTAAAATACAACAATTCGCTGTAATACTAACTATTACTGACACAGTATATTAAAGGATACAGTAATATTACAACAAACACATGCGCGTTAATGAGTGTTCACAACGGTGCAACAGGGTTCAAACTTCATCCGCTGATCTAAAAGAGGTCTGGGTTCTATTCCAGTCGAGGCAAATTCGCGAAGCTCATTCGTTAAGTCATCATTTATCATGGTCAGAAGAGAAGCTAAGATCGATTAGTAATCGTCTAACGACAGCTGGAACTGGTTGTCGGGATTCACTCGGCAAAAGGAATACAACTTACTGACGCATGGCCATATTACATATTGCAAATATAAGTAAGTATACAACACAAAAGAAATAGCGAATACGCCAGTTTCAATCTAACTCTAACCGAAGAGATTACTTCTTGTGCTCAAATATATATATAATTTAGAACAAATGGTATAATATGTATCTTAATGATTGTTTTTAAAATCCTTAAGTACGGATCTAAAAGACAGAAAAGGAAAAGAGGTGTTGGCAGAACTTCACGATCTGATCAGGTAAGCTTTAACACAAAAATCTGTATATGCATCTTGAATAATGAATATGAAGAATCTGGTACAAAGAAACATATCTGATGAAAGATACTTCAAGACTTTTTTAATGTGCATGGAATGACTGCATCAAATATATTTACCATCACAATTTGATAGATTCCAAAGCGAAAAAACCTTCCACATCCAAGGCTGAAATACCAGAAAAATGGGGTGACAAGGACCTGCAGCTTGTGAATATAGAGGAAAACGACGACAATTTTGTAGGTAAGATATGGACATTTTATGGAGTTCAATGATGATAATGAAAGCGGGGTAAATTAAATTACATGAAAAATATGGTTTTATATCCACCATATTTTGTTGGAAGTTCTGGATGAAAAAAGTTCATTCAAAAAGAAAAAAGTTAATATAAAGTTGGAGAGCAACAACCATTACTAGTGAATAGTTAGATCTGACAGTGTATTAATTTAACGTAAAATAAGAGTCTTCGAATCGAGTCTGCGCGAGACAATTCTGTGTAATATAGACTTTGGACAACTTCGCTTGAGTAATGTGTTCATTGTGCAGTCGGATGCACACTGTTTTGTGGCGGATGCATATTATCAGTTATGGTCAAAATATTAAGATGGATTCATTTCGTGTTTAATAATTTTATTGCTAATATAACAAATGATTAACTTGTCAACAAAGCAGTGATGGATATTCTTGCAATTCAGAAATACTCACGACTGTATTTCAAATAAAATAAAAACACTTCTGTTGTTATTGTATCAAACTGAAGATATTTATGATTGCTTTTGATCTTACTGTATATTACTGTAGTAAATACAAGTAAACAATTTTATTCCTAGGAAGATTCAAAACAACAATTTTGAATATTTGCCAAGCTTTTTCGCAAAACTTGAACTTAAAAATTACCTCAAAATTATATATACAAGATCCCATTTAAAATATAGCTTTCAATGTGTTTGTAATTTCAGATTATACGAGTATATTGAGAGAATAGTTAACAAGCATCGACCTCTCGATAAGAAAAAATATGTTCTTTTTTGAAAGTGAGAAACCAGGGAAGGAATCCACTCTGCGGATATTTGGTTAAGTGCTGGAAACAACATTAATTTACACTCACAGGAAACAGACAATATAAGATTTATTCGTTATTTAATTATTAAAGCACAATGTTTAAGGTGTCAGTCACCTCACTGTATATTTTAGGAGAAAATAATATTATTTGTATCTGTTTTTTTAACAGACATAATTAAATTAACAAATATGTTATGTATACTTCACTCTATAAATGTAAGAATTATCTGCAATTCTGGATGCTATTTACTGTGTCAAGTATTCTTTAAAATGACTCAATACAAATATATGAACTGGATGACAAACTCTAACCGCGTGACAGACATATTTATATAATGTTAAAAGTACAAACATACATGCATAAAAGGGTCAGACTCTTATTTACTGAGCAGGACTTTTCAAACTTTTCGATATATTCCATCTTCAAACAAAAGATAGCTATGTATTTATTATGAAAGTGAGTAAATATAAAGAATGAGTAGTATGTAGTGCGTAGTAACAAATATTACTGAAGAAATGGTCGATAATTAAATATTAAATTGAATATAAATAACTGAATGGAGTTCTCAAATATTTTGCTCATTATCTCGGTTTAAAAGCATACCAAATAGAATTAAATGGTCACGACTTGATAAAAACGCACATTCGAGGTGATAATGATAAGAAATGATAATAGAAACGAGAAAAAATACGATGTATTATAAATTGTACAAAAAATAATAAAATAATTGTATGTATTAGTTAGTGACCACGATCGACATTGATTGATTTGACTGTCTGATTTTTTATTTAGATATTTTAAGACATAATAATTTGATCAAATATTTTATGGTCATCCTACCAAAATTTAATATGTTGAACGGATATGTTAACTGGTTTTAACTTTAAAGTGTCATAATTTATTTAAATTTAATAACATACAATTCAGTCTCATTGGGTTGAGTTTGTATTGCGGAGTAGTTATCTTCACACTGTGTAGATCCATATGCTCCACTGGGAGCAAACATAGTATACAAAAAGAGAAAATATATTGAGTGATTACCAGACGACCAATTGATGTTTTTAAAAAAAAATGTTGAAATTTTGGAGTTTCATCTTGTGTGCATGCTTAAGGACGGACACATTTTGAATTATTGACAGAACACGTTTGCTTCCAACTTTATGTATATTTTAAATAATTGCGAGTTGGCATAGTCTAATACGGAATAATTATTATTAATAATTATATAAGAAAAGGTCCGGCAGTTTGGTTAACCCTGTCTCATATAGCATAGTTTGCATACGAACGAGCAGTTGCTGGATGTGACACAATGAACCCCAAACTAAAAAATAAAAGCATTCAAACAAAGAAAAAAGGTTTTTTAAGATAGTGTGGATACGAGGTTCCTATTATAGGTGAACCTCTTATGTGCATTTCTATTATTTTATTCTTTTGATTATTAATAGTCTAAAAAACTGAAATAAATTCTCGAAGGGGGTTTTATGTTTTGTTATTCAAATGCGGACGTACCTAACCTAACCAAAACGTGCGTGCTTAAGCGGTGTCGTGATAAATTATCGAAGGGATGCCGTGAAATCGTATTTTACAGGATTTTTTTAAATGCACGAATAAAATTAAATATATCTGTGTTAAAAATTTTTAGGTCATATAAATTATTCTTGCTCTTTTATGTCAAAATTCACGCAACGACGACTCTTACAGGGAGCCTCAACCAGGATAACCATCTTCTTCTTTTGAACAGAGAAATTTCGATATTCTGGACTATTTATTTAAGGAACTCTTCATACATGATAATGTCACATCTCTCTGTTAATATACTTCGCATTTTTTATTGTGCACGTTTTGTGTGACGTCACAGCCAGGTTTTAAGAAGTATAGCAATAAAAAAAAAAACTATCGCTATAAGTGTTGCGTAAAATCATGAAAATTATTGTTGTATGGCCGTAATCACGGCACAAACCGGTACTATAATAAAATGATAAAAAATCACCATGACTTCGATCTGACGTGTTCGTAGATATTACCAGTTACGCCAAAAAACGTATCGATTTTTTTGCTCGCGGCAATTCAAATATCGAACGAACCGACATGACAAACGAAATTCGAAATCTGAAAAAATAAATAAAACATCTACATAATCGTCTTGTTTCGGGTTAACAACCATTTATCAGACAACCCACCAAAGGTGAGCGATAAAAATAAACCAACTAATTTTGATTGATCTAATTTTGAGACAGAAAACACACTACTTTTTTTGTATCCTATATGAAAGAAATTAAGTATTGCCTTATTGAATGATGCTTTTATAAATTTTAATAATATTGTATAGCACTCTTGTGTAATAGATTGCCAGATAAATACGGGAAGCCTCGGGTACAAATGATAACGGGGTGACCAATATGGCGGCAGCAACATTTTTTTACGAGTTGTTATAACAGATTTACAACCTAATAGTGATTTCGTTAACCTGTATTTCGCTGTTGGCCATTGTATAATTTCGGTGCTAATAAAAAATAGTGACCACACTTCAGATTATAAACAGTATAATTATATCGATGGCTTGTTATTAATCGCACGAAATTCAAAAATTATAGCGTATTTATTGAATTTTATGCTTATCTTAAACAGCAAACAAAATATACTATTAATAAGTAAATAAACACGCTATAGGTACCAATGGGATAGCAACATGATTCCATACATTGAAACATAGTTACAATGTATATGTCATGCTTTAATTAAACTGTGTTAGAGACATTGATGGTGAACACAGAATAATTACTTCTTTTTATAGAGGTTGTACAAATGGCAAACAAGCAATCTATATGAATTGAAACAAAAAAATATTAATTTCATTTTACATAAAATGTATTAAATTTTTGGAGTTGATTTTGTAAATACTATTGGTATTATAATATAAAATACTGCGGAATAGTTCGGTTGAAGAGTTTGTGCGGAGTTTGACATTATGCGCCCGTATGACAATTATTCTGACTGCTTGTTGCACACATTGACAATATGCCACACAGCATATTTTTGTTTTATTTTTTTACTTGTCACTCATTATGTGAATTGAAAATATTTTTAAGAGCAACAGTACCGCATTGGGAGAAATTCGGAAATAAATGATTGATTATGATTGTTAACAATGCCTATTCAAAACTGACATAAGTAAACTAATGAATTTTGCGGATATTATTTTGAATAAATTGCTTATTGATATAAAAAAGCTATTTGAAAAATGAGAGTAGTGACTGGCATATTTTTCTATTCATATATTTTTTTGACAATAAACTAACATTTTTCTATTAATTAAGACTAGGAAGCGCTTGTGGTTTTTTAGTCATGTCCGCCCCGGATTTTGAGAATATAAATTTCTCTTCTTATTATTGTAATATGAATGAAATTTAGCCATGTTTACCGGTAAATCCGTTTACCGAAAACCGGTAATGCACGTCCGAATTGCACGCGCCATTTACAATATATCATAATAATTATCACATACTTCATGACATTTTCATATTTACAGATTATGTTGATCGTTACACTGCGTCTCTGGAACAGTATTGTATGACAGTTGACAGTCTTCGAAACCTTCAAGAACGTCATAGGACACGACATGCGTGATGCATTTGCATTTATCATGCAAAGTATTTTGTTGTTATTATTAAAATCTGTAAATTGATGATCTGTAAGTTATATTTGGAAATATGGTATCGAGGAAAAACAAATAACGTCTTTTTTAAAAGGACAAGGACAAAGAGTATCCAAGAAAAAGATTGTCCATTAAATACAGACGGTTAGCAATCCTGTCTTAATGCAACAATACAAAGCGATTGATGGGTCTCAGATACACACGAAAGTACTTCATATACTTGTAAGAATACTCCAATAATTACACAGGTTTTCTGTTGATGTGTTGCCAGTTCGGAAATGTTTACCCAAGGTTCATCGAACCCCAATTGCCTCTTTTGGGTGAGTCGTCTCGCTCTCACAAAACGATTTTCCACCATCCCGTCCCTCTTTCACTTCGACAAAAATAAGAGATGGTCTCATGTGACTCACCTTCTCTCGCTCGTACTATCAAGTGTAAATATTGTTGTAACAACAACACATTTCAAATTGTTTGCACAACTCGTGAGTGAGTGCTCAAGATATGTCGACTTCGAGGATAAAAAGTGTTTTTTTTTTTAACATCGAACGATGTTTTTCGATAGTCACGAGAAAATAAGAACGCACTTTCTCGCGCCATTTATATTTGAAAACATAATTATGACGTCAATTGTATCCAACAGCTCGAACGTCAAACTGTAACACTTGTTAAAACGATTAAACTAATCCTTATTATAAGCATTAACTCATTCTCTGCTGAAAGCCCTTATATATACAAATATTCGCTGGATGCTAAGAACCCATTGACGTTATAATACACAAGAGTGCTACATGAATCATTCATGACAAGTCGTGTAAGTTAGTCACTCTAATTTGATGTATAAATAAAAGCCCGTTGATACTAACTACTATTTCCATAGTAGCATTCAATTTTCCTGACAAATATATTTTTTAAATGTGTAGAAATTTTCAGCACATACGTTATTGTTAAAGAAATCCTCTAGCAGTAAACGTGTTAAAAACAATTATTGTAGATCGTATCGTCAATATTAATAAAAGCGTTTTGAGTGCATAATGTCAAATAGATGTAACTACACAATAAAAGTTTTCGTGAAATAAAGAAAAACGCTGTTGCTTAGATTATGTTTCTTTCACAAAAAAATTGATCGTCTTTACCTATTCATAGTTTTTTTCCATAGTGAAAAAAAATCTAAAATGAAGCTGGTAAAACAGTATAATGAAAATGATACATCGCTTAGACACTAAGCAGTCGATATGTTAATACATACCACCTTTATTAAATATAATAAATATTTATTAAATCGGTAAAATGTTAATGGCTTAAAAAATACTTGGTGAGTAATAAATGAGTAATCTGAAAATATTTATTTAATCAATTTGTTATAAAAAAATAGCGATCGACTAAATAAATAATAAATGATTTTGTGGTAAATAGCTAAACGATTACACTAACTAAATAAATTAAATGAAAATAGAAATGTCCGACTTTACCCCCATGTTCACTAAATAACATTTTAATCGATATCTTATCGGTCGTGTGTAATAAAAATTAATCAAATAATTGATAAAATTGATTGCCTACAAACTATAAATAATTTCACCCCGCATAAATTCCAGGCGTTACTGAGATATTTCCATGAATAATACGAAAACAATGCACAACAATTCGATATCAATCGCCGATACGAAACATAACCAAAGGCAGCTATTTTTAACCATTATTAATGGTTGACCTTTCCTTCAATGTGACTCGGAGTTTAAAAAAACAACACAAAATTCACACGACAAAGACAAAACATATCGTTAGCCTTCATTTTTACAACACCCCTACATGAAATACACCGTGGCGTAATAAATGTAAAACGTTTTTTATCTTGCATAACATTTGCAGCAATTTTTCGACATTTAAAGGCGTGCATTAAACCGTATTTCAATCCTATATTATAAAAATAAACCAATGTACGGAAATAAAATTCATCGTGACACAATATGCAAACGTATATGACTGTAAAGTTTTGGCTATTTAGATAGATAATCGCATATCCTATTAAGTTCACATGATTTTTTGCGTAGTATAATATTAATTATAACGTGGCGTGAAATATATTAAAAATGAATTCAAGCACCGATTATGTACAAATAAAACTGCGTGATTCTTTTACAAATAAGCAAAGTAAAGCACGGAGAGTTAATGCGTCGTGAGACAATACGCACATGTAATATGTTGTGGTGTTAAATTTAAATGCAAAATAAGCTGAAAAGCATGGCCAATTTAGAGTAGTATGTAATTATTTTCGTATCCCATAAACGAATTTACTTAAAAAATATCATTATAAATATTTAACTATTTTACATTTATGTGTATATTGTTATTAAATTATATTATTCATTTTTTTTGTTTTTGTTTCATTGGATTGGATGTATATTAGATGGGATATTAATTTTACCCTGTTCACGAAAAATATTCCTGTGAATAGTAGTTCGTTCTAGGACAAGGGTCAGCTGGGTTAACTGTGGCAATTTCCCCATGAATATTTCGACCTAATTAACTTAATATCGCGATAAGAATAAATCATTCAATAAATCAACCGAATTAACCTTTAGTTTTGTCCGAGAGGGGAATTGCTCGAATACCGTAGTAATTTTTCACATTTATTTCTTTAATCCGGTAGTTAAAATATATTACATAAATATAAATAATACACGTCAAGTGAAGTAATAAATGACTTTCTTTAATGGGCACAAATACCGAATACATTGAGTCATATTCGTAAAATGAGAATATAAATCAAATTAAAATTAAAATTAGTCAATTTATCGTATTTTTATCGTATTATAACGCAAGGGTAAAAAAACAGGGTACAAAATTAAACGTTATTAATATAGTGAGAAAATTATAAGTGTTTTTTCTTATATTAGTGTAGTTAATAATATGACTAAAATTAAAATTGTGTCGCGAATTAAAAAGTATTGTATTATATTAAGTGAATTGAGACGATAAGTCAAAAAACAGTAATAAATACAACGGGTTGGTAAGCGTATACATAAAAAAAATATGCTCAATGAGTATTAATGGTAGAAGATCAATATTTTGAAAAATGATCTGTCAAAATGAGCCTTTACATAGTGGATATACATACGATTCACATTCTGAAAACACATAAATAAAGTAAATGCGTATGTTATTGTTAACGTCAAATATTATTATATAGTAGTATATTATATACAAAAGGTAGAATATTGCGTTGTAGTAATCACGTTGAAACTTTTTATTATAACTAACTAATTATTGTGTCCGGAATAAATAATGACGTTGGTCCTTAATAAGGACTTCCTTATTGGCATTCTCGTGTAATAAAATTAAGGTTTACACGGAATATAAGCCGCCATCTTGACAAATTAATTCGTTCTTATTCTTGGTAGTCAGAATTGTAAGAAAGACTTCATGCATTATTAAACTCATATGTAGTGAAATATAGCACGAGCTAACTGAAGAATCTGCTTGTAAAGCTCTAAAATGTATATAAGGTCATCAGTAGCATTCGGATTATTGATTTGAATCAATAGACTTTAAATTTGATCAACGATTTTCATTATAAAGGATGAATGTTCTTTTTACAATAGGAGTTTTACCCCTCAAACTACTTAATCAGGTCCACTCATAATTAAGTTATTTGTGTGATATAGTTATCGCTCCTTCAGTATTAAACTGCCATAAAGTAAAATGAAAAATATTGAATAAATAAAATTTAAAAATGTTACGTTTTGAAAGTAAAATAATATGCAACTACCACACCGACTCCACCACGTTTCATCGGGCAAGGAATGCGTGCATCCTGCATCGCCTGTCCGCCATTAAAAACTGGCCCTCTCGCAACAATTCCGTGGATGGCGCGTATTTATGATTTGGGAGAAATTCCTCGACATGTTGGGCCGGTCCCAAAACCTGGTTCGACCGTACTATAATTATCGGGTTCGCGAGGAGTCAATAGTCGTATGAACACGCTGACTCATCTCAAGAGAGACTTGCTTGATAATTTTGCTGAATGCATTTTTATGGGGTACTCAGGATTTAGAATTTAAATGCCATTAAAAGCTTCAACATATCAGCAGGCTTTCTTCATTAATAATGTCCCAACTCACAAAGTGTCTTAATAAATTGATTCTTTATCGATACAACCGTATAATTAACACAGCTCCACAAAACAGTAAGAAGTACAATGCGTCTTTGTAACATAAGATGATGCCAGATTACAAAATAAAAAAAATCACTGAAAATATAGACTTAAATATCAATTACTTATCATGGATTTAAGGGATACTTGGCATCAAAAGTTGATGCACTGAAGATTTACTTTGCTATAAGTAAAAGTTAATCGTATTGTTTTATTAAAAATACTACTGCGCTTATAGCGCTTAATATCAATTTGTATCATTAACTATCAGGATGGATAAGCGAGGGCGCCATGAAGTCATGGATTTGAATACCGTAGCTGCATGAAATGGTCAAAAATCTTTTTAACGTGCATTTAATTGGAGGACTCGAGTTCCCAATGGGATGCATGTTTAACTAACGGCCGATCTTCATGAGATTGTATATGAAGATAAATTATAAAAATCTAATATCCACCACATGTTTCGATGTGGAAATAGTAGTATAATGATTTATATTGCCCAAAAAACTTTGTTACTATTTCAGTCACAAAGGCGTTGCGAAAATATTTTCTTTGTTGCCAGGTATTGAATTGTAATGTAGAGAATTTTCAACAATAATAATTCAACAAAACGTGTAGGTTGCGGCAACAGACATAATTTATTGCTCGAGTTAAAACACGCCATTATCTACTGGTATTATCATAAAACAAGTAAGCACGTAGTATTATAGTTTGAATGACATAAATTGCATAATATTGTTATTCCTAAACATGTATGACGATAATGAACAATTAATATTGCATTTTAAGTGCGCTATGACAGTTTAAATGACAGCTAGCGATTAATGTCACAGTTAATGGAAATAATTAGTAAAACATTATATTATTATTATATTTTTTAGTGTGGCACTTTACATAAAATATAACAGAGGTGTTTATGACTTGTATATAATTAATTATAGATATTGCTATCGGG
The DNA here is from genome assembly GCA_022683975.1 of Rhyacophila evoluta. Lineage (NCBI taxonomy): Eukaryota > Metazoa > Arthropoda > Insecta > Trichoptera > Rhyacophilidae > Rhyacophila > Rhyacophila evoluta. The sequence continues at coordinate 36,918 of JAGVSQ010000080.1, forward strand.
TGAGTCGGGTAATCTGTTAAAAAGTTTGTCGTTTTAATCGTGTATAATTATAAATATTTATGCGGAATTCATTTAAATCACTTTCGTGTATACCGTTATACATTTGAAACAAGAGGCATCAGATCTATTGTAGAATTTAACAGATATTGACGAAACTGAATGATTTTCACAAATTTAAATTACAAATATTAAATGAATATGGAAAAATTATAATATATATTGTATTATACACATTACTTTTCATCGTCATTATAAATAACGTGGTTTTGATATCAAACAAATAAAACAATTTTAAAAATATAAAAAGTTAATAAAGTATTTTAATTTATATATATGTATGGGTATTTTTAATTTGTTTATTTTTTATGGTGCGTATTTTGTTTTCAAGTTTAAGCATTTTTACGTCGCTGTATCAGAAATACAACAAATAAATTAGTTCTTTATTTATATCCATATGGTAATAACAAAAAAACGTGTATAAAAATACGCCGAAAGCAACGCAATTATAAGAAAAACGACCCGGGTTCATAATAAACATGTCCAATCAGGAAAATCTAGAAATTAATAAAGCAATACAGCCTTGTTTACATGGCAGTAGATTTCGTAATTCAGTGTGCGCGACGTCGAACCCTGTGCTTATCGCAATACAACATCAGCCTCCTAAATCTCGACCACCGATCGGAAGTACGAGAGGCTTTCGGGTATAGAAATTACTGGATCGCGGAACGTTAACTGAGGGTTATTAAAATAATTACTTATTGAGAATAAAACAAATAAAAATATGTTTCGAGGGAATATCTTAATCAACAGTAGTAAATTATGCAGGTAAACTATAATCACAAATAATGTTAGGTTTGAGACCAATAATTAAGTTATAATTTTGTTTGGATAAGTTAATATATTATGCTTGATATATATTATTAAATTGTATGATAATCTGAAGACAAAAAATAAAACGAGTTGGGGTCAGAACAGATGACTTGCGATATAATGATAATGTATCTTATTTACGATTCTTACTTGGCAGCTGTGAATTTTCTGATGTCATAATTATGTAAAACACGCGTAGAAAAAAACAGTCTTCGAGTAAACGGTATCTTAACTTGACAGTTGATAAAATAAGAGTAAAAAAATTAGCTTTTAACTCAACTATTTTATTTGTAAGCTCCATATTTGGTTTTGTCGATAGCTATTTCGGTTGTGATCCAATTATCAAGACTATTAAGATGGTATTAGCATTAATGACTTAGAATAAATTAGAATTAATGAGGGAAGTATTTGCAAAGTGAACTAATTCCACTATGCCAAAATGTTAAGGATGTTGAACAAGTATTTTTTGTATAAATTGACATAAATGCAATGTTCCTTCGTTTTAACTATCAGATCTACTAATTGCCACTGATAATCGTCGAGGTCCTGTAATTTTAATTATTATGGTTATATCGAAGTAATAATATTGGAGATCATTCCATATCTAAAGCCATTGATAAATTCGTCGCGAATTGAGGGTACCTAGGTAGGTGAAAAGCTTTATGTTCCCAAGTAAATGAAATACAAGTAAGCAAACTTTACATACTTATGTAATATGCGTTATGTTGACTATGTACGTGGTGGTTACGAAGAGATAATATGTTTGAAGTGTATAGTTAGTATTAACTCAATGTCAAGTCGCATACTAACTAACATACGTCTCACTGTATCGGGCGTCGTCAAAAAATTCGAAATTATTCGGGCGTTGGCCGTCAGAGGGCATTGACACGTGAGCCTTTTATTTTCCCGCCATTTATTCGTCAACTACTCCTTAATTTTACGATTTTATAAATCGTGAGATCTGAAATGACGCTCCGAGCATGTTAATCATTGTAATAACGCAGTTGCAGACGAATTTATTTATCTAGCGTGAACATGTGTGGAACACATGAGAGTTGGGAGCGAAAAAAACATCGAAAATGCCTATGGATTAATGACTTTTAACCCTTTCCACACTACGACGTTTTTTATGAATCATACATACAATTACTCATAAAATATAATTCCTGAAAAATGTTCTGCATTATAATAAAAAATCTTAATAAATTTACGATGTAAAAATAAACACCCACACAAAACGTGCCCGAATGAGGCGACAGAGCTTCATTAAACAAATCATACTAAATGAATCATCCATAAAGATACATCTCATAGAATGTGATATATTATACAAGACGTTTGCGCATATAGTTCAAGATAGTTGGCGCTAAAGCTAGGTTAATTTGGGTAGCAAAATTGATTTCGATAAAATTGACGTGGTGCAGAACTACCTGCTAATCATTTTTTTTTTAATTTTAGAAAAAAAAGTATTGAAAAGAGTTGTTTAATGACCAAGCAAGTTAAACTGTTAAATGCAAAAAACGGCTAAGACCGGGAAGCTACTCTCAGCGAAAGGGTTAATATGAACCAAATGAAATTAATACGGACGGGTACGCTTACTTGGTAATGATATTTTTTGTGTGTCTCAAACAAGACTGTCCGTTTATTACTACCTACTATAGAAGTTAATTTATTACAAAAAAGCGACGAGGCGAAGCAAATTAGCTGAAAAAATCTATCAAAAATACAAACGAGGTAATTGCAAGTTGCCATAATATCCATAGTCAGAGAAATAAATAATCAAAAGTTCGTAACGAAGTATCCCGATGATAAAAAAAACCTGTCACAATCTTGACTTGCAACTATTTTATTCCCAGAACAACGATTTAGACCAAATACACGAGGTCACAATAATCAACAAATCATAAAACATATTTTACTTGACTTCAAGTTGGCCAAAACTGTCAGAAAAGTGTCTTTGTCCCTATCTTTGTTTTAATCTATTAATGTCATCTTTATTAACGTGTGTCCATCTCTACATGCGATAAGAATATGTGTTGGGTTTATTACATAAATCTATAGTTCGATCTTTGGATCTAGAAGATATCCCGCATTAAACATCGTGGGTCCCCCACCCCGAACAGGTTTAAATTGCTTGAAGAGCTCAGCATTTGTTCGTATCAGTTTTCATTTACTGAATACAATATTACCTCAAATATATAGATTGTGGAACCCCTTAAAATACAGTAAATGGGCATCATCGCATAATGTTAAGGCCCTAAAAAGGAACTTGACTGAAAAACGGAAAAACTTTAATGTGTATTGTTTTTAATATTATAAGCCGGACAAAATTGGTGAAAAAAACACGTAGCAAAACGTCATTCTTTAAAAATAAAGCTGGACAAAGTGTGTTAATTTTTAATTTTATTTTAATCTGTCAAATAATGATAATATTGCATTCTGTAACTTGTCCGTCATAATTCATAATACGCCATTCCTAATATGTAAATTACCGTACGATAATATGTTTTTTTTCTCCTCATGTGGCAGTCATAAAATTTTATGAGAGTCATGGTTATCTTCCATTGTCCTTCAATCTCTGTAAAAACAGTTGGCTGACCTTTATCGGTCGATCAACGTGACATGAGGACGCTTTGATTAAATGATTTGAATAAAAATTATCAACGAAATGCATAATAATCATATTTTTTTCATCAAAATGTCAAGCAAGACATAATCAGACATTTACTTCACTCCCCATCACCGCAGTGAAACAAAAAAGAAGATCTACCATAATTGAAAAAGTCATATATTTTTATTTTCTTATTACACTTTTTGGTATTTTTATTTATGACCGTGCAAATTACATGTATATATTTAAATATATTTCCACCAAGCATTTTAAATTGATAGAATTAATTATAATTCTTTTATATTGATATTAGATTAAAGTAAAAATACTAACGTAACATCTAGATTCTAGAAGGTATGTTCATGGGTGCATTTCTTATAATTGTTTGAATTTACGTAATAATAAAAGCATGAAGTTTACAGGATTCCCGTTAAATTCCTGTTTACATATGTCTAACTTAGTCATGCCTGAATAAGCAGCTTGACGTTATAAATGATGTCAACAATATCTTTATATTGCCTCGAGTCGTTTCGGAATATATTTATAATCAAATATTTACTTCGCATAGATTAATATTTAAATTTAGTGTTCACCCTGACATCTTCATTTTCATGTTTCTTTTGATGTACACGGGAGGGTTTTATTTTATTCTATTGACTTTATCTTTCGACCATCTGGTAATGCACAACTATAGCTACTGCTGCTTTCCATATTATGAAGTCGGCTATTATATTGCATGGCATTTAAATAGTTGAATGGAAAATTCGATTGATAGCTCTATTTGTACAAAATGTATTCAAAAAAATGTTCAATGCTATGCATTTGTGTACACGTTATTTTATACATAATGTGTTGATATCTTATTTTATGAAGTGCGATTTAAATATGAATATATTACGTGTAGATAAATTTAGTAAATATTCAGAAGATATCATTACATAGATTCATTTACTTGAAATCAAGTCATGTCAATATTCTAAGTCATAAAAATTAAATATAAAAAATATGTAATCGATTAGATTTAAATTTAAACTTACACCATGCATGTTTGCCAATATTATAAAATACGTATATCGACGAGCTTAAAGCGGATATTTACAAAGTTTTTTTTTCATTTTAAGTATTTTCTGATATCTTTCAAAAGACTAATTAATATATGGTAGTAATTTCTTGTATTAAGCCATAGATATACATAAATTAAATAAGTTTGTTAGCAGTTGGTTGCTATTATTAATATTGCTGATAATTACACGGTAAAAGTTTGGTAAATTTACCAAAAATTGGTCCGATCTCAAAGATACTGGATATAATAACTTTATTTGGTAATTTTTACGAGACCAAGCCTAATTTATTTAATTTCCAATACAATCTAGATAGCGAACACGAAAACTCGAAAGAAACGGTTCTCGGCCATTGTTTTAATCAACAAGAAAACGCGCCTCAACGTTCGCCGGTCTTCGTGACGTTTTCAATTATACAGACATCCAATAATAATTTAATTCGCCAACGCCACTTTGGGTGAACTAACTTCTGCAGTGAAATTAACTAAATAATAATGGACTTGGCCCATTGACTTGAACACGTTTATTTTAAGTTCACGTGTGAATTTGCCAAACGCAACAATATTCGATACAATAAAAAAAATATAACATAACCATACTTTAAACCCTGTAAATATTTCAAATAATGTTATAAATAAATAAAAATTAGTTAAATTGATGGGGTAACCGTAAAATTAATAATAGTATTACAATAAAACAGAGCATCAAAATAGGAATTGATACGTCTTGTCACTACGTTCATTGTACTTCCGATAAAAAATATTTTTGTATTAGTTTTTGTATATTGTAAAACATAGGACGTCCCCTATCTAATTCCTTCACAAAGGCTAAAAACGCCAGGACAAGATGACGGTCGGCAAACAATTTACGATAAGAAAGAATAACAAGCATTTCGTTTTATATGACGATATGGACATTAAAATGAGATAGGATCCGTTTTATAATGCGGCATATTTGAGCTATGCACATATTAGAGGGTGCTTTATATTATTAAATTAATATAATATAATGTTATTATGACAAGAAAGTCCTTTTTGTAGGGTGTTAATCAATTTTATATTACGAAACAAAATAGGCTATCTCCATCAATAAAAAATCCTATATTATTTCTTACTCGAGTTTAATAGCTACTGCTACCAAATCGTTTAATGTATTTAGCTGCGAGAATGGTTAACTTCACTAGACAGCTATATTATGCCGAGATATGTAGTTTCGTAGATAGTAGCCAAAAATGTCACCTAATATAATCGGCGATGTAATCATGTCGTGTACTGCGAAGTAATAAGTGATGGGACTTATTTAGCAATTCACCAGTTTCACGATACTAAAAATGTACACCCAAGCTATTTTTATATACATGTATTCATAAAATCGCAAATCTAGTGTAGCATATTTTTGTCGGATGTAGATCTATCTCTCCGGTAGACGCGAGGTTAGCGTGCGCGCTTCGGAGTGGGAGATGGCGTGTTTGATCCCCACAGATTAAATAAAAAATACCCGACAACCAATTTTCACGGAAAAACTGTCAATGCAAAGAATTCACTTTTGGAGTGGACATCTTTAAGCCGTGTATATCCATATGCTCAATTTATGAGCGGACAAAGTAAAGCAAATGCAATATGAAATTTAATTAGTGGAATTGTATTTAGTTTTATAAATATGCGCATAAAGAGTAAATGGTTAATAATGTATTTTTTTTAAATAGATAAAACTTGAATTATTTCCCACCTGTTGTTAAATTTAGTTTTCAAATACAGGAGAGTGGGCGTATTACAATTTCAAGATATATTACGAAAAAAATACACGAGATAACAACGATTAGATGATAGAAACGACTAGATAAGAAAGGTTGGGGAACGAAATAGCAGAAGAATACTAGTAATATTTAAGAAGTTTTAATATATAATAACGTTTTTGGTCGCTTATCTAGATGATTAAGCGAGATAAAGCGTATAGGAAATTAATGGCTTTAAAATATTGTTACTTCTTTTGAGAAATAGCGCGACGGCTATGGGCGTTAAAAACCGTGGAAACAAATAATTTACGATGGAAAACTTCCAGCACACAGCAGGTGAAACACGTGCTTATTTCAAAGCTTTATTTTCACTAGTTTGCGTAGTTCTGAAGATATTTTAAACGACATAATATATTACTGCATTGTTTCTATTTTCAAACACTGTGCTTTTAAATCCAATATAAAACTCGAACAGCTATCCAAGTAATTCAAATCAATTAAAACGAAAGTTTATTTATCGTATAAAACAATTGAACTATCCGTATAACTTGAATAAGAACACTGAATGAAGCTTTCAGAAGTTGAACATAACTTTTAAGTTAACCCTTAAATTACTACGCCTTTCAAAATAATAAAGAAATAATATGTATAATAAGTAATGATTAGAAATAAAATTGTATTTTTTTTTAAATACTATCGGTCGTATTTATTGTACGTGGTATTACATGAATATACGTAAAACAACGGACGTTAGTATTTCAGTCTGTGATTGTGATTAACGATATGTCGTAGTATAGCATTCAAAGAGTTAAAACATTTTCAAGAATCAAATTGATGCAATGGATTCGTAGTAAATATTTATTACATATAATAATTTATGGGAAAATGTTTGAGAAAAGTGATTTTATTTTTTTTAAAGAATATGCTTACGTATTCGCAGTATAATAATTGTATTAAATATCTTAACGGATTGTAACGGTAGAGATATGTAATGATTTATATGTTTGTGTTGAAAACATGCCAGGAGTTTCGGAATCCATAAATATTCAACCGAGCATAAAGGCATTCCGAAAGATTCCCATAATCAATATGCATTTAGCTGCTTAATGCAAATATAATCTATCTATAAATAATCGTATCAGACCCAAAAATCGAGTCACTTGCCAATATAAACGGAGGGTAAAATGGTCATACCCCGTACATAAAACTCACTTAATATGGAGGTAGGACAGTGCCGTACCCGATATTACTTTACAGAAGAAAAAATTCAAATATAAGTAAAAACTAAACTAGACCAAATAAGGGCATATGATAATAGATAAAAAAAACATATTTCTCCAACTAGTTTTACAGCAGAAGACTTCTGATGAATGAGAGTAATGAAGAAGAATTTTTATTGGTTAATGACATGGAAAGGTTATGGCTAATCTCGGATGTTAAAGTGGTGGTTGTCACAATAAAATATTTGTAAACCCGAGAGGAGAAGATGCTACTAAAAATGTATTAGATTTCGAACATATAAGATGTTGACGATATAGTGAATTTGGATTCGAATTAAGTAAATATGTGATATACATTTTCCGTGACTCTTTGAATGTTGGGTGAATAGTTAATACCACTGTAAATTGTGATTCTAGACTATCGAGATATTTTAATGAGTCGTACTTGACAATTTAAACAAAACGGAAACGAAATACTCGTAGTACGTTCATTTTGTATTTGGTGCATTTAGATACAAGCCTTAGTTAATTTTTTAGATGTAGTAATATGTATGAGCATCAATTCTCCTTATCAAATGTGATAGAATATATACATATATTTTTGTGTAAGGGAAAGAACATTGTATTCAGTTTTAACCCTTTAATGCACGGCACTGAAACACGGACGCGTATTTATAATATCTTGAGATAAAAATAACACAATGGTGTATTGTGATTAAATATTGCTACTGGATAATATATTCATCCCTTTGTTGGCAAGTGAGAAGCGACAATACACAATGTATGAAAGACACAATAGTTACAACCCTTTTACTTGCATTATGCATAATGCATACTATTATATTATTTACAATTTACAAGAATCGAACGCGAACCCTTTTATGATATCCATGAAGCCGCGAAGCATGCAAGGTTCCTTTACGAGAGACCAAGATGTTTAATAATACTAAATCTTGTTACATTAAATTATAATATTTAAGCGCTGTAAAAATATACCACTAAATAAAAAGACAATACTTAATAGTTAAATTAAACACACGTCCGTTAGTAATAAGTATTTTGTAGTACAAAGTTGATAACTTGAATATTTCTGTGCATTGAAATTGCTCTGTATTAAAATGCAATTAATTTATAAAGATTTTGCTTCAATTATTAACGATATATTGAATGATCAGACATGTCACTCGACAAGTGGATAAATTCTGCTTATTTTTTAAATTATTATATCCACCAAACTTACTTACTTTCTTATTTATACCTTGCGGTAAATGTATTTTTAACGTTAATTTAGAATGATACGTTTCAAAATATTTTTTGAAGACGACACGTATTTCGTCAAAATGGTAGAATATAAAAGTATAGCATTCTAAGTAGTCGATAGGGTCAAGTAGTAGACGAAACACGTGTCATGGTGAGATCATTTCGAAATTTGCCATAAAGGAAATACGTTACGGCTAAGTCTACACAAAAAATAAAAATGACACATATTTAAGTGAGTTCGATTATTTTTTAGTTTCATTATAATGGCTACATAAACGTATCATACTAATATCTACATTTCAACGTGAGGTAAGAAAAAATATTTTTTTTAAAAAATAACGTATAAAAAAGTACTACTCTATGGTGTAGTTGGGTTAATATTTTATTATAAAGACAAGACCTTCAGTTGGTAATTAATGGAAGTCGTTACATCTAAAACTGGTATGTACCCATACTACATTTGGTTACAATGAGATTTTTAAGTGTCCATTTCGACAAAAACCTGTACACATATTTTTATAAAAGCAGTAACAATAATTTCGGCCCGATAATTTTGATAGGACTGGTTTGTGGGGCGCGACTTCTCTGTATACGGCATGGTAATCTATAGACACCATAAAATTAATTTTAAAAAAATAACGACTGACGAAAAGCCTCTTAAAACTCTGCCTCCACGTTTCTCGTATGTCGGCCCATTTGGTATTATTTAAATATTTAAATAATACGTAACCTACACGGGATGAAATACCGGTATTAAAACTACAACTCCGAGATTCCGGAATTTGTGTTCTTCCTCAAAAAAAGAACAAAATAATAATTTCAGAAATAAGTCAGAATATTATACGACCCACTTCACAGTGATCTACATTTTTTACCAAATAATTAATACGTGATAGATAATTATAAAATTGTGGAAATATTAGTGAGTTTGATTGCTAATGTGGATAAAAACCACAAGTGTTCGGTATTCTTAATTGGTGAAACAAATCGCTTTATCGAGTGACATGAAAGTTTTTTTCGGAAAAGAAAAACAACTGTATTGTCTTGACAATAATTCTTTTACGATTATTTTTTAATAAATTAAAATATTGTAATTTTTTTTTGAATAAATTAAATATCGGGATTGGAAGCCCTAGCAATGATATAACTATACGAACCCTTTAGCGTGTGAAAGGACTACAGAAGACCAAGCTACCTGTATACAATCTTTCTGTTTGCATGCCCTAAATATTATAATTCTCAACTTTCTATTATTTTTTTTAGTCGCACATGTCATATCCTACGGATGCACCAAATTACCGTCGATGTATTACTATTATTATTGATACGGCATATTAAATTGACTTCGGGTACTTTTCCCATCACATTATTGACCCTATTGCTACGTCTTGTTGTAAAAAAAGGAAACACTTTCTTTAGAATAAATATAAATAATAAATTACGTACCCTTTTGCGATAAGGAGCAAACAAACCGAAAATAAATAATGCTTAGTCGGTATGTAAGTTTTTGACGACGAAAAATACATCAATATTTAATGTGTGCATGTTGGTGCAGCAAATAAAGGGTTAAGAATAAATAATGATAAGTTTACAATTCAATTTTTTTACCCAAATCCTAAGTCATAAATTACACTGACATCTACGAAAATAATAGTATACAAGAAATATAAATTTTGACTGCTAATATCACTTGCATAATATATTATATTAAATTATGTGTGAATATTTTTTATCATGTATAATAAATATATTTTTATTCGTTTTATATAGAGATTTTTTAGTTCTAGATGTAGTGACGAGCGTACTGTACCGATTTTAACCAGTTTTCATTAAAATATATGGTAAAAATATGACTAATATCTTTCTAAAATTAAAAAAATAGTGCTACTCTATACTTATTGGAGGAGTTCCCTAATACACTATAAAACATTTTTAATGGTTATAATAAAAAATAAATTCGTTTAATGTCAAACTGAAGATTACATAAACGGGAATTGTGCGTCAACGAAATAAATATTAAACAAAATTTATTGGATTTTTAATTCATAAATAGAGTAAGTTTTATTTTAAATATTAAACATGTAATTTAAAAAAAAACAGATGGATGACGGCGAGACGTAAGACACTGGGCCGGAAGACAACGGTGGGGTAACAGATATTTAAGTTGGAGAAAACTATATTACAAACACAAAAAAATGAGATCGCGTTTCAAAATGAATGGTGAATAGATACCATAAAAAATGCTCCCGAGGTGGGGTTAAAGAAAAGGTTGGAATATAATCTGCTGACTTGGATTCATTTCCCTTTTTTAGACTTTTTACCTGATCCGTTTGAATTAATAGCACATATTAATCGTAGAAATGTACAGTATTTAAAATGGTTATATCGTGTATTAATAATGATGACAAATTTTAGGAATTATTATACAGGAATTAAATTTTTTTATAAATCAAGCAAGTAACTCTCTTGAACACCTGGGGCAGAATAGCGGTATTGCCACTGGTCTACAGTAGTTATGAACATTATTAATTTATAATAAATAAATGAAAAATTAACAAAAAAGTATTCTCCTACTGTCATATATCCATTTGTATTATGCACAAAGGATGTGTCACGTAAGAAATGGTATATTCTCTTGGCCATGATTTGAATGCATTCGAGCAGGAGACTCAAGTGCATCTTCGACAAGCCATACAATAATTTTCAGTGTGCGACGCGATCAGGACTCGATACAGGGTCGCCGAAATGCTACGGGCGCGTTACCTCAACGCTCTGCCACCAGACTACGAGTGTTATCACTGTCGGCACGAAAATAAGCAACTTAAAAATAAGTAGCCGGGACGCAAACCTCAATTTTGCGTTTAGTTAAAATTTGAAACTTACCGTCTTTTTTTTTGTTTCTTCGCATAGATCCAAAGTAAGATGATCTGAAATAAATAAAAAAATATTATTAGTTAAATAATTAATATATTTTTATAACCTTGAAAATAGTTAACATACACATTACGGTTAGTTTTATTTAAGTGAGGAAACCAAATGTGTTGGTTGCAAGGTGTCTTTTTCTAGTAACTAATAAATAATATCGCATGTGTTAAAATGATTTAATATTTTTTCGAAAATAATCATTATACACTGTAATCTTCGCATGTACCAAGGCATCACAAATAGGTAAAGTTTTTGCGAAAACGGTAGCGAAAAGCAGTAATTTATTTCCCTAAGTGGCCAGCCGGTCACGATAAAGCCTGGACGATGATAATGCATGTATTTAACTTCAAAATGGATGGAATTTGCATAATTTCTGCAGATAAGCGGCGTGTGTGTGTTAAGCAACGCCGGCCCGCGGGCTGAACCCGGTCCCAGCCGTAAAAATAATAATTTAACTACGCTTCAACGCATTCATTGATAGAAAAATTTGAGATAGTAAAAAGGTTAACATTTCACGAGACACGGGAATATAAAATTCAAAGAAAATTACCGAAATATTTTTTGTATCATAAAGAAGTAATTAATTTTGTACAAAAAATCCAAATCATGTATCCGACATATTGATATCAATATAAAATTAAAAACTATACAATCTATTCGCTCGCAAAAAAATATTAAATAACGTACGATAACATTAAAAAATAAATAAATGCAAGCTTTGTGTACTAGTATATAAATTATGTATGTATGTATGTATATAAATCACCATGGTGTTTGAGATAGCTATGAGTCATCGTATGACATTAATTTAAGATATAATTATTGACGTCTGTCATCACGGCGCATTTCGTCATGGTTAACTTCACAATATTATTCTTACACTTACAGATATTGACTGACATTTTCTGTTCAACTTTGGAAAGTCTAAATAAAAATACACTGTGAAAACAACCAATGTATTTGAATAATATATTTGTGACAGAGATGTTTCCTTGTCATTAATTAGATGCATAGATACATAATAAGCAATACATTTATATAATATTATACATTGCTAATAATAAAAAGATACCTCGTATACCACAAAAAAGCATGAATATTACAGATAAGAAAGCTCTTTGTCACTATTAAAAAAAAAACATTGATAAAATGTATAATAAAAAAACAAATTATTTTATTACGATACCTGCCTAGTGTAAATAATTGTAAATGCATATTACCTACTTACTACCCGGCGACGGAATGCAAAAAACACGGCGATCAAAAATAAATTGAGTTTTAAACTGTACTAAACGCCGACCAACTAACAACACAATGGCGTATCGCATTAAAGTTTTTTTTAACATTATTTCTTGAATTAGAACGGACACGCAAAATTGGAGTGATAATCCTCGAACAAGTGTGTGAAGGGACGTACTCAGTGTCGTTTTCTTGGTACAAAAAGTCGTAGGACGTTTTTATGTAGGCATACGAAAATTCGTACTAACTGGATGGTGTTTTAAAAGATGACGCAACATATTAAAAAAGGAAGATGATCATTGGAACAGTTTTTATTTGTTGTATAAATTACTTTTTTAAATATTTCATACACAGGTGGTGTATTTCTATAGGTTGTTTTCCTTGAGCCAACCGATCGCTAAGCCCATTACACATCTATTATCGAATCGTCGAATTTTTGAATCTCTCTTGCCGCTAAATTTGAATTAGTAATTTCAGACGCCGAGGAGACACGATGCATCAATATCGGCGGGTATTTTATTTATATCAATGCTCATAAGTTGACACCCCGTGTCGAAAATTTCTCCAACTTTAAAAGCCACCAATATATGGTATAAATCTAGCTGTTTCCCAACTTTTACGTCAGTAACGATGTGTCAACTTATGGACGTCGATATGAATATTTAATATAAGACTGAAAATATATTTAAAAAATAGATGCTAATAATATAGGTACAGCATACATGTTATGGCGTGATCATACACTGGTTTTAATTTTACTATGAAGTTATTCGGCAACTAAATATTAATAGTATTATATATTATTTCTCATTTCACACAGGAGACACCCGGTGATTACTGTATTGTTAGTAGAATAAAAATTATAATCCAATACATTCGATATTTAAATACGAACATAAATAAATTCTAATTATTTTTACCGAACAATTGTTCTTGTGGTACCTTAGATTTGAATGCGTCATTTATTTATTAAAATATTATAATAAATAAGATGTATTTCATAAAAACATGTACGTGTGTTTTCTTGATAGCAAAAAAATAGATCAAGATATACAGGGGTCATTTTACAATAATTATATATAAAAAAATGCATTCACGCGACGTTTTCCTTTAAGGACAAGATTGCCCAGCGACC
>JAGVSQ010000081.1:0-56644 GCA_022683975.1 Rhyacophila evoluta
GATATGAGGAGTGACGACATTTACGAAGTATAGAGCGAGAAAGTTTTCTGGTTTTTTTTATAAAAAATGTAGTAAGGGTATTTGACTACAGTTGGCTGTCAAAATATTTGAAATATGAGGCACGGAAAGTTCTGAGTCTGGCAGATAACCGCTGGAGTGCGGTTCCCGCAGGCCAAGTATTGATAATTCAGTATATTATAAAAAAAACTGAAAATAAGCATAGTTCATTAAGTTTCTTAATAGTCATGAAACACAATAATATTTATTATTTCAATAATTTAAAAAGTAAATATAATTATTTTTTTTGAGTAAAAGTTTTTGAACTTTGCTATTGACCCGGGTTTTTATAATATTACTTGTTAATATCACTTACATCACATAAACGACAAAATAAATTATATTATATGATTAATTTAAATATCATTTACCGTCTGGCTGTTTAACTCCTGGTGTCATTGATCGTAAGAAATCGTCAGGAGTCATAAACACTTCATGCTGATCATGATGCTGCGCTTGAAGAGTTGCAAAATAGCGGAACACTTTGTCCGGGGTAGAATAGTGGCGCATTCGATTTTCATATTCCATTATCTTTTTACATACATCCACCACATTAAGTTTTCATCCCGAATAATCCATTTCAATTACAGACATATAGTTAGTTTTAGCCAAAGCAGTGGAGTTATTGGTAAACCGTTAGCCAGAAGCATGCAAGAAGAAAATTAAATATACTGAATTATTCTGTATATTATTAAATCATTTTAACAAAGCAAGTAAATACAATCCAAGCATAATATCTCTCTAACATATAAGTTCAATATACAAATGAAATCTATAGGTACTTTCCATTCCAAACAGGTTTATAAATAAAAGTTATAATGAAATTAAGGATGAAGTCCATTGCAATATAATTATTGAACATTGTAGATATTACTACTCATATATCAATAGTGAGATAAATAAAGTATTATGCAAGGGTTGGCTATAAGGTATTTTGTTAGTAGTTCGCCCCAGAAAACATGAAGTTGGTACTGAATCCATTATAAAAGTTGACAGAAATTCACAACGAAACATTATTTAGAAATATTGAATAATTCATAAGCACACATGCTGATTTTTGTACAGCAGTTATATAATATGCTAAACAATGACTTGTGTTTATAAGTATCAAAAGTTTATTTTACACCTTAATTATTTATTACAGGTTAGTAAAGCGTTACCTTTCATGTTAATTTTTGCACAATATACAAAGGCCTAGAAGTGATATGACTATTAAATGTTACCATCCGGTTGCTTCATTCCAGGAGTAATGGCACGAAGAAAATCATCAGGAGTCATGTACACCTCGGTGGCTTCTCCATAGGAAAGCTTGACAGTTGCAAAATATCGAAAGATCTTGTCTGGTGTTGAGTAAGATCTCATACGATTCTCGTATTCTATTATCTAGAGTGCCAATTGTCAATATCATTTTACAGAATAACATATGCATAATCCTCTTCAAATATACTAATCTCATATTACATTTTTGTCAGTATTTTTTTTATATTGAATGTTGAACAATACTGAGAATTTATTTGATAGTTGGATACTTTGTAAACAAATTATTCCTAAAATATAATGCAATATTTCCAAATAAGCTTCCTTTTAGTTATAGGACAAGAGATTCCAATTTAAAAAAAACTCTATCTTCATAATATAATTACTTATGTATTTATAAAATCTACATCTACTTAGTAGGTACTAAAAAAAAAGATCGGAAAAAAATAAATAGTATGTTTAACCACCCCACCTTAGTTATTTACGAAAAAAAATTTTTCTCTTTATATTACGAAAACAATATTAGTCCTCATCATATCTGACAATATTTTGTCAAAATAGATGCATTTACAATAGATTTTTACATATTCATTACATCAGGAGTTGCAAACTACATCAGCGGCTAGGGGACTAAGTCTATATCACAGTGCGCGTATCACATACGTTCGTAAAGGTAGGGTGGTTAAGTAAAATTTTACTGCCGGTAAACCAAACTGCAATTAAAAAATCTTCAAGGTGGATATGATAAGTTTTTTGATTTTTCTGGAATATGTTGAAAGAATTTTTGTCATCAATGGCTATTGGCATGTGGAAAAAAATAAATGAATGGCTAGCAACCACTCTTTATAAACTTAGTATATTGCTTCATTGAAAGTAGCTAAAAATATAGTTAAAATTTGATGTATACAAACCTTACGATCTCTGAAGCCAACTTTCTCTCGCCTGTGCTTCTTTTTTTTGGCATCCTGATCTTCTAAATCACTTTCAGTTTCACTCAATATGGTTTCTTGCGCGGCTGCAGTCACATTTGGGAAGAGGTTGTTTTTTAATCTAAAATTTTTCAATTTACATGTTCAAACAAACACAACTTTTATATATATATTATATATCAATTTAATTTCCAAAACGATTTCAAGTAAATGGTGAACTAAGTTCATGTCTTACTATCTTTTCTAATGATTCAATAGACCCATAAATGAAGTGTCCATTGCCACAACCTGACATTAATAGTACACAATATAAGTAATTGTCACCTTTTATAATCAACCATTACTCCTATTACTGTAGCAGCAAACAAGGCGCAGCATGTTTTAGTTAAGAAAGAGTAATTTCTGTCACCTTCGTAATAATAATGTAATTGTTTTTGTGAAATTTTATTTTGGCCATCGGCCGATGGACCTTTTAAAAGCATCGGTCGCAAAGTTTGAGAACCTCTTGACCACGGATATATTTGGCGACAAAGCCACGTCACATTCTTCATATTACTCCACATTTCTGAAATAACAATGTATCCATGAAGATAGTAAAAGCATACAAAACAGTAAGTACTTTCGAATTTAACTCAATCACAATCAATCATCACCATTTTTATCTCCTGGATTGATTACAAACTGTTCCTTGAGTTTGTTCAGAATGAATGTAAAATCTTAGGGTGATATAGATATGATAATATAACGCTCAATATTCTATCAATACACAACAATGTTATGAATGTCATTAATAGTTGCACAATCTAATAAACAACAAAACCTGTACAATGATGACAAGAGGATGGATACACTGGCAATACTAGAAGAAAATCAAAAATAGACCTTATATTTAATGAAATCCTAGTGATATCATCACATCATCCCAAATATCATCGTTCAATAGATGATAGACAAATAGTGAGTATGTAATGTGTGATTTAATATCCAAATAAGGGAATAAATATGCTGAATATATCCATAACGAGAGTAAAATATCTCCTTCCGCAATTGATAAACTAGATAATACAGTAAATAATTACACTCATAATCATAAGGCTTTCATAAAAGAGGTCAAGGTAAATTAATTGTCTTACTCTTGAATATTATATTCCAAGTTCACTGCACACAAATATGTCACTAAGATGGAAAGAAATCCTCATTCTCTAGTGTGAACATTAAAAAATTAAATGATAACACCCATGCTCCAAAATAATCTCTCGAATATCTCAGTACCAGTCCCGGTGGACAACGAATCCAAATAAATAAAACTATACTTGCTGTGTTTGGATTTAGAATCTCCTACCTGCTTAGCTTATTTAGACATTTCATTTTACAATGGTATGGCAAACATATAAAATAAAGTACAACCTTACCATATGTAAAATAAAAAATACCTTAAGAAGTGGCTGAATTTTACCCATCCTACGTGCAAAAGCAATAAAATTCATGCTGATATTGTATTTTTAAAAAAATTAAGATAAATAATCATTTCTTAAGTTTTATTCTTTTCACATATTCTTATTTTTAATTTATGAATTAGTGCTATTAGAAAAATATTAAATATATTTGGTCAAAACGTAAGTATATCGTGTAACATTATTACATAATGTATACATTGAACAAATATTTATTAATGACCTTATTTTTATAGATTAAACAATATTTTTCGATCGATATTTATCGATGGGTACTGACGTGTTGTGATAATAATAATTATTCACATTCTGTTTACCGATTTCCTTAAGCTTTATAACAATGCCAATGATGATATCATTCTCGATACATCAATCTGTCAAAGTTATCCAAATATGTACCGTTAAAAAATAATTTGTATGCTGTATTATTTTTAATATAATAATAGTATGTAAAAAGCAAAAGAATCATTTCATATATATTTGTGTGAAAAAGTTTTTCATAGTGAATCATTTTTTTACAGTCCAGAATTTTAATTCATATAATTATATATTTTATTGAAACTATAAAATGAATGCTGGAAAGCGATGAATAGATTAGGTTTTCATTGTATCCTATTTAATATATACATACAAATATGTTCTAAATTATTTAAAACTGGTAAACTTCCATATGTGATACCATATCGTCGCCTCAGTGCTTATTTGTTCTATATATATGGCATATACCATATATATAGAACAAATAAGCACTGAGGCGACGATATGAAGATTATACTAGTTTTAAATAATTTAGAATTTAAAATCAATTTCCATTGAGCACCATCAGTCAAAAATATTAATTATATAAATATAATTATGTATTCAAATTATTGTGAATTAATTATATCTTTTTGATGTGTGAAAACAACTTTACAAACTAAAGTGTATTTCCTGTTTTAATTATTTTATCAACTGAATATCATTGGGATTGGAAAATAAAAATGCAGTAAAAGACATTTTTCTGAAAAGTTATATGTAATTTATCATAAGTAATCCTGATTTTGACGCGACTTTAGAAGCATATTCAAAGTTTCCTTTTAAATTTTGAAATCTCAGTAGGTACTCACTAATTATCAACACAAAGGCCAAACTTGAAATGATGACGAATCTTTCAATATATTATATACAGGTATTATTTAAGTTCAGCGTCATTAGGTCATGGATATTAATCTTGTGAGCTGGATCACGATCCATAAGTTTTGGAATAAACTTTTTATGCAATTTATGCTAGGAAATTATATCTTTTAGGACTTACCTTCAGGCCCTATCGCCGATTTTATTACTATAATCTATGTTTTGGTATATTCGCGAAATGCGCTAAACGTTCACAAAAATTAATATAATTTCTAAAACACTTGAAACGTTTGATTTTTTATTGTACTCAATATTATACACTGAATCAATTTATCAGCATCGAAATATTATATAATTGCTACAACTTATATCATTATAATTTAAAACTATCACTGCTAATTTTTAATGTTTGAGAAAAAATAGAATCATCATCAGTATTGATAAAACTCATTTTGAATTTATGAAAGTATTCAAAAGTCTTATCCGAACAGCAAAAAAGAAAACTAAACCAATGAAAAAAGAATATGAAAATTGTATTTAGTGATTATTCGTGGTTATTATTTGTGATTGACTTTACCCATAGATGCAAAGTTCAAAATCATGTATTAACACTTTGACGTATTTAACTCATTTTTAACAAAAATTTTAGTGACTTTTCTCTCCTCGACAACAATAAAGTCTTATCTACTTTTAATCTACTAAACTTTATAAAAAATACTGTTCAATATTTTTAGGGACACATCTTTGAAATCAAAAGTGCAGATAGTCTTCAGTTGCACATATATTAGGTACCCAATATTATCATTTCATTGTTTGTTGTACCATGTCCACTCCAATAGTGGACCTTATGGATCTCAACATTGTGATGATAATCACTTTAGAAATGGAGTATACATATCTTTACATTGTTGTCATTTTCATAGTTACAATATTTATAGCTAAGTATAAAAGTAAGGATTTTTTTCAGAAAATATTTTATTTATTTTCTATTGTAGATTATTGTAATCAATAGAATATTGTTTCTGAGAACTGAGATCAGTAGTATGTGTGTGATTGCAATTTATAATGGAGATTGTGTGGTACTAAGCCTGAAAATAGTTTATCATTTTCAATTTAAATATTTACAAATACTCACTTAGTGTGTGTTATTTAAATGTCATGTTTTTAAGTTGTTTTCTTTGTTGTAACTTTTGGGTAAAGAAACAATTGGTTTTGGAAATATTATAGAACATTTCTGGACATTTAGATTAACATCTAAATAAGGATATAAAATAAAAAGAAATCATTAAAATACTTTATTGTTTTAAGCAAAAATCTACAATTCGATAAACATAACTCAATAAATTATATTTCAGTGTATACATTATATATCCATCAAACGCCATGCATTGTTTGCATGACTTCATATGTTCAAATTTATTGAATAATCTTAATTATTTAATATAGAGCACCACAGTATTTTTTTTCTCTTAGTTTCTTTTAATTAATTTTGCATGATAAACACAAATATCCATTTTAACACTGCTAAAGAAGAAAAGTAACTAATGCTTAGTATTATTATTTGTTAAAATCATGCAACTAAATAATGGTAAGGAGAATAAAATCATACACATTGATAAAATTACTATTAGTATAAGATACATTCCAAATTTATAATGATTAGATAATAGGTTACTTTTATATAATATTAATCAAAACATCTTGGCTGCGTTTTATTATTAATATGAAAACTTTCACAGAATAGAATAAATTCAAAAACAACTGCAAATGGGAAGAGCTAAATATACATAAATATTATCCTCATATTATAAAACAACATGATTGTTTAAAGCAAGATAAATATGATAAGAATATCTTAAAGTTTAATTATCTATTATACAGCATAATACAAATAATAGTAAGTATATTGCCTTAATACAATTATTTTATGTTGACTAGTTTATAATATTATTATTACTGTTAAAAAACGTTTATTGCCGAGAAATGGCTATACAATGATGATATTAATAGCTACATAGACAAATTCTGCAACAATGATGAACTCACATTTATTACAATTTAACGAAAGTCAAAAAGTAAAATCGAGAAAAAATAAATATATAGGTATAAAAATACTTTGCATTCAAATGGTTTTATTACTTGATACAACAGGTTGATACTGCCTGTAAATATTGTAAATAATATTATACATGACAATAAAAGAGCAAAGAATTATCGCATGGTAGTGCGCGGGTATACTTAATATTTTTGAATACAAATCTGTCTTCTTAACTTTAGATGAGTTAATTTCATAATCCTTCTCTAACCTACTTGATTTAAAATCTTGTTCCTCATTGACGCTTATTTCATTTTTAGCTATGGGCGATTCTGGCTCAGTATCCTTAATACTCAATAAATTACTATCGAAACTGTTTGAATAATTATTATTGCTCACATAACCCGAGCTGTCACTAGAAGATATTATTCCAGAATCATAATTAATGGTTTTGACGATATATTCTTCTGATTGTATTATTATATTTTGAGGCATCACATTTCTTTCTTCAATGAATGTATCAGTTTTATACATAATCGGAAAATCATTGAATGCTTCATTGACAAATCCTCCATCAGAAAAATTTTCATAAAATAATGAAGTAGGGGTTCGTGATCCTATAGAACGAGGCCTTTTTTGCAGGTGACGCAATTCAGGTGTATTTTTACCAAACAAATAATCATCAAATTCCATTAAAGTAGGCTCTAATTTAATTCTTAGAATATCTTCATTTGTGTATGTTTCAGTGCGAAAAGTGTCACTGACTGATTTGGGAGGTGCTCCATCAAGATAGAGGGCGTCTCTTTCAATATCTGCTAGGTCATCAGTCATAGGAACATCTGTGATGTCACAGACAGTTGAGCTGTGAATTTTGTCAACGGTGACAGTACTGAGAACTTTGCCAGATGAGCTGAGAATATCATCAAACAGACCGCCACCATGCAACATGGGCGATCTACTAGGTGATCTGTTGTAAGTTTGTGGATCTAATAATGCGTCATAGGTTGTCGATGAATATGAAGGAGAGATAAAACCGCCAAGAGATGAACTAGCGGGCGTGATTTTTGCAAAACGGTCTTCCTCCCTTGGCGTAGAAGCTCTGTCCTTCAAGATTTTTTTTGCACATCTATAAAAAATAACAAATAATAAGTAACAGTTTTATTTCAACTCCATCTTTTACTTGAAGCCAAATATCTCTCATTAGCATAGTCATTCTTACAGTGAGATTTTAAAAAATGGAGATATAGATTAAGTATCACTAAACTTCACATTCCGGAGGTCCATGTACACCATTGCTGGAATGGACATCTTCACACTGAGTAAATCCATATGTTTCACTTTTGGAGCAGAGATAATAAAAAAACTTGTATCGAGATTTTATTTAGCCAGTGGCATAGAATTAAGGAATTTATTTTCATGAACAGATTTCTAAAACTTCAGGTAAAACTATAAGTAAATAATGAATCACTTAAACATGTATTATTAAAATACTCCAAAATGCTCTGTTGCTCAAAACACTAAATTCTTAAAACAAGGAAAAGATATTGTTAAATTATCTCCTCCATAGAATCCAGACAATTATGAACGGAATGTATATAAAACTACTAAGGTGGACATTTGTTAGGATCTTATTTATCACTTGAATTGAAATACATATTACCTAAATTATATATTATGCATATCTGGAGAACACAGCCAGAGTTTGGTGGTATTAAATTTTTCAAAGAAAGAAAATAATTTAAATACGGTATGGATTATTTCCCAGGATATTACCGCTTTTTTCTATTCTAATTATTATATTTTTACAAAATTCTAAACAATGACAATATGCAGGTAATCTATGATAAGATACATATTTAAAGAAAACCATAAAATATTTTAATGCAAGTGATTAAACATTAGCAGCGGTAGGTGATAGATATTATGCAAAAACCTTATTGAAAAGTGTATTTATGTACATCAGCTAAAGTTAGTAAGCAGTGTCGCAACCCAAATATATTTAACACAGTTGGGAATATTAGTGAAACTAGTATTAACATCTATACTAAGTCTGCTAATTCTAAAAATCTAAAACAATGAAAGTCTGCTTTACTACACTTTATTGGATTTGGGTTTTTTCCATTTGTTAAGAGAAATGCAAAAGAGCTATACTACATTATTATCATGAAGCGGGGACTGTAAATGGTAAATGGAAGTGAGTGAGTTATGTTACCTTTAAGCTGATAAATTGTGCATCAACACAGCTTTGAAATTGCCGACATATATTCATATGACTACTAAAATTGCACCATAGATTAAATATTTTTGATCCTATCACAAATATTATAATAAAGGGTTTATCTATTTATTGGCATTAAGTCACTAAAAAATATATTTTGGCAATTTAACGACAGTTACAAAGACGCAACAATTTTCAGCTTGAAGAAACATCGAACCATTTGAAACATAGTCAATATGACGTTTTGGAGAGTTTGAATACCAAGAGTTAATTGAATAAGAATCCAGTGAAACTGTGTCTGGTTCCTCGGCTGTTGATTTTCATTCTCATCATTCTGATGACCAAGTGTTGCCGCAATCGATTTTTGAAAAATACATATTTGAAGTAACCATTATTAAATTTTAAATGGCTACCATTGCTACCAAAATATTAAAATAACTGATTAATTTGGAAGGATTTTTATCTAGTGATCAGTCAAGTGCATTTAGTAGATGTTATCTAATTTATATGTGATCCACTGTTTATTAATTTTGAATATTCAAAACTATATTACAATGCAGAAGTGGGGTACACCTTTTATTGCTTTTATAATGATGATTCATGAGGCTTAAAATAATCAAATCAATATTAATTTTAGATCTAGATTAATAATGTGTCACTACAGTACCTCTAGAACATTTTGAATGATAAATCTTGATTCTGGCGGTTTTTGCATTTATGAAATTGCGGGAAGCAATATTTTCTGTATATTATTGTGGGGCAAAAACAAGCACATGAATAACTTGTAAATGAAATAAATTGACAAAATTGAACATGTCTTATACGATTGGCAGAATAAAAAGATATTGACGATGTGTATAAATGGAGAGTGTAAGTGGAGCATACGCACCGTGCAGTTGAAGCACTGACTGTGGTAGTTATTGTTGAGGGCCTCCACCCACCTGTCTCCTGCCTCAACTGGAAATCCGCACGCAAAGCACTTTGTCGTAAACAGCTCATTCCAATCTGCAACATCAAAGCATTCCCATAAAATAGAAAAAAACATCAAGAGCTTCTTGCAGTATCAGTAATTAATTTTAATTAACTATTACTTATGTGAAATGAACTCGTTCTACATGTACATATTATATGGGTTATTATAGATTTAAGGTCGCATGTTCACATTTAAATAAGAATAATAGTTTACATAGGTGTGTAACTCCACATACTTGATCATTTTTATCATAAAACGATCAGTTTTAGATTAAATTTTTAAGATTATAAAATATTAAATTATACAAAAAAAAGTTAAAATAGAAAAGGTTCAATTTTTTCACTAGCTCAATGTACATTTTACTTTTTAAAAATGAACCAACATAGTCGAAATGAATGTATATAAACCAATAGTTTGGTATGGCATAAAAAAATTGGCAAGAAAAATAAATAAACATATATTGTGATTCTTGTTTTAGTTGCCAATAATATTGAAAACTTGTGAGTGTTTTTAGAAATTTTATCTTAACATCTCACATGACTAGCTAATTGACCATTTTAGAGAATGATTTGTAAAATTTGCAAAAAATCGTTTATACAGTGGTGTACTTGCCATTACAATATAAAATCCACTTTTACGCTTTTAAGGAAATTGATTAACTTTTTAGAACCCATGCGATTGATTAAGTTAGCTAAGGTGGTCTGAAATTTGCTGAAAATTATACAGAAACTTTGTGTTGTTACCATCAAGTTATTAATACCTCTATTGTAACTCATAACACCTATAAAACACACCCAAGACAACCTATTCTATGTCATAATGCATTTAGATAGCCTGTGATAAATTTATTAAATCCTGTAAAATTATCCCAATATATATTTAATAATTTAAACAGTAAAAGTTCTTCTGTCAACAGTCTGAAACATCATCGTATATTATAACAATATAAGCAAACTGTCTTAGTAATTTTATTATTCTATTCTATTCATTTTTTCAAATGTTGATAAAAATGAATAATCAGCTCACCGGCTTCACAGTATGGCAATCCTTCCTCTAGGAAGAAAGGATTGTTTCCAAATAGTTTTCCGCAATACGCGCAGTTGAAGCACTCAGGATGGAAATGTTTACCGATAGCATTCAAACAGTCCTGAAAATGATATCAGAAATATGTTACTCAAAATTTACTGCAGCATTTTACAATATCGAATAAGAATCAGTAAAGAATATTTACCCCCTTGATCTTTCCATGGCACTTGTTGCATGCGGGTGCAATGAATTGTTCAAAGCAGTACTCGCAATACAGTTGGCCATTCTCTTCAACAAATCCAATATCTTGAAGATGGCGCCTGCATGTGTTGTTTACGCACACAAAGTGCTCCGGGCACCAGATGCGGCCCAGCGCAGAAATAAACGGACCCCTGAGAATGAGGAACATTTCGATATTTTATCTATTTTATTATCTATTGTTATATATCTAGATTTAGAATAATCTAGTGCATTGAGTGTAAAAAAATATAGGCATACAATCATAGACTTTAATTGCTCTGATAATGCTAGTTTCATTGTATGATAATACAAGTTTGCAGAATTACAATATTCACTTAGATCTATTATATTTATGACAGCAGTACAATATCAAACAAGTCGTCGTCGTTAAAGAAATAGCCATTAACTCACAGAAACACTTTGTGGAGATAATCGCATTTAAAGGTTATTTTGTGTATCAGGGAATTTAATGACATTTGGCACTATTTTCCCTTGTTATTTATTATCCATAATTATAATTTTAAAATATGTATATAGACATATTAGTTTACTTTACCAAAAAAGTCAATTTTGGAAAAAATGTTAATTTATGACTATTTCCTTAACAGCGACAAGGTATTGCTGGAATTTTTTAGACATTTACATAATATTTGGAGATATAAAATTGATTAAAGTTAGTATTCATAAAAGCTACTACAACGTTGAAAGCATTGTTTCATTATAAATCTCACCCAAAAAATCTATGATCATGCCATAAATATCAGATTATATTATTTTCAACAAAACCATGCAAAATTTTAAAGAAACTTGATTAAAATTAAGCAAAAAAGAAAAATGACAATAATGGTATTAAAGAAAAACTATAATTTAGTGATCATTGTTCAAAATCTCTTGACAACGCATCTGTAAAATGTAGGCCATAAGCCGTGATGACTGTCAGAAGAACCTCAATTAAAAATGAGTCGTTCAAAAATCACTAAATACAGAACTGTAAATAAATTGTACCTTTTAATCTCTTTGTTACATTGGTTACATATCGGGTAAACGCCATCAACTAGATCCATGGAAGCCACAGTACTCAGAGGTCTTGACACAATGTGAGAATCTCTTTTTCCAGAGTCAGAATCATCGGGAGAGATTCGCTTCTTCTCCCTCAATTTTACTGAAAAACTATGTGAATTGCGTTCAATATCATTTCCGTTGGGGCCATTGACAGGAGCCTTCATTTCTGCAAGCAAATTCTTTCCAACAGGTTTCAGATCTACAGTTTCAGAAGGTACTGTAGTGCGTACATCATTTGAATGGGTAGAGATTTTGTCAGGAATGGAGTATGAAATTTCTTTGCTAAGGGCATTGTTTAATGCAAGTTTTCCGAGCAGTGCAGTTGTCAGTTGCCTTGGAGGTGTCTCCAAGCCATTGTAACCATTTGCAAGTTGAGTGCGGGCCGGTGATACAGAACCACTGGTCATAGGTGATGAGCGCTGGCTCCAAGAAGGAGACCGCTTTTCATTTATTGTATTCTTAAGGTCAACAGGTGACAGAGAAGCAGACTTAAATTCAGGAGGCGGCGGTGGAGGGGGAACACATCCATCTTTTTCAATTACACCATTCAATATGGTTTTTAGCCGAGGGTCAGAACCATTGTAGCTGATGTTTTTAGCATTCTTCAAATTCTCTGTTTCTCCATTTTGAGATGGTAAAATCTCACTGTGATTTTTAAAACTTTTGGGGGTGACATTGACAGTTGACTGAGGGGAAGCGTTTTTTTGAAGGGGATGCATCAAAACCACAGTGTCCTGAATTTTACCAGCTGCGCTGGCAATGCGGTTACCAGGTTTAATTTTGCGTTGGATGCCGATCTCATAATTTCCATCGAAAGCATACTTAGACAGCTGTTTGATGACGGAGCTCTTCGATACACCCTCATTGAGAAGGTCCTCAGCCTTGAGATTCTTTCGGAGAGTCGGAGGATTAGTGGAGGAATCTGTCAAAGACAAACATGCAGAAAAAAAATTAGTACCACACAAAACCTATTTTAGGGCACAAAAGATCAAATAAATAAAACCATGCAGAATTAGTCATTGGAAAGGCCGGATCAGCTAACACGACATCTAGAGCAGATGGATGCAGGCATCGTACCTAATTTGTCCATTGCAATGGGCACAGAGTGCCACGCGGCTTCCTGGACCAGCTGCTTTGTTGAGAATTCCGCGACCTCGCTTGGGAGCCGATGATACACCAAAGGTCTTTCCTCTGGCGCCTCCACCAGCACCGCCAGCGCCTGCACCTGCGGAGGGGGTGGGGTCACAAACCGGGCCACTGGAGTTATTGTTAGCACCACTATCGGTCGGGGGAGGCGGCCCGCTTCGCAGTTCGGGCTTTGATGCCGGACTGGCCGCGGGAAGGAAGCTTGGTATGGATTGCGATCGAGACCGGGCAGGAGTGGGCACAACAGAAAAGGCGGGAGGTTCGATACTTTCCGTTGGTCTGCTCCGGACGCAACTTTGGCCTGGAGCCGCTGCTTGCGGATTCACAACTGGATATTGGGAAGAGAGGGATACGATGCCCCCCCAGTTTCTCTCAATCTCTGTGACCTTGGCGGCCTGTGTCCTCTCGAATTCCTCGAATACTTGCTTAGTTCTAAGGACAGATGTATCACCCATCTGGTATTGAGATCTCATTTCACTGGTAGATGTAGCACTTTGTTGGCTCGCAGACGAGAATTCAACAATTCCAGTAACAGCTTCCGTCTTGGACATTTCCTGCGAATGGAAGCCAATCTTAGAGAGTTGTTTTTGCTGGGATTGCACAGCCGACTGCTGACTCTGCGCCCAGTTTCTGGCTCCGGAAGCATTAAATATTTCTACACCACTTTGAAAGTTGGCCGACACACAGTCATGCTCACGACGAAGGTTTGTTGTTGCCTGTGATAGAAGAGAGTGACTAGGTTGAGCACCTTCCTTGAGGCGAGGCGCATGAGCTTTGAGTGGATTCGGTGGAGGGCCAGTTGCTGGTGACTTTGAGCGTGGTTTGGGTGTTGGAGATCGACTTATCTCTGGACTGGACGGCTCGTAAAGATTTGTGTTAGCAGCTGAGTGTTCCACTGCTACTAGATTCATCTGATAATGAGGAATAAGGGGCGCTGGCTTGTTGATCATGCTGGGTGTTGTGGGTCTACTCCTTATAATAGGCGTAGTCCGGAGATTCCGGTCTTCGGTCACCGGTTGAAAAGTCATCGTGATTGGCATGTCTTTGTGTAGGCTGTCAATTTTTGGTGTGGATGTTTGATAATTTTGCTGAGACGTCTTTTCACAGACTGAGAAAGAAGATTGAGCAATTTGCTGATGGCTCATAGTGGTGACAGGCGATGGCTCACAGTTGGTTTTCACCTTATTTTTCATGTGGGGATCAATGGATTCTGGTGCCGCCGACTGCGTCACAGGAGCCTGAAGGATCGCTGGTTCATTAATTATTTCTGGCGTTTTTCCTCTTTGGGATGGCAGCTGCTCTAGATTTATCTGATAGCATGGTATATTTGCTGGTTTATGAAGGCCCGATGAAGCCCGTTTTGCGGTTGTTGATAACTTTTCAGCCTGAAGGTTAGAAATCTGCTCAGCTGAAGTGTGACTATCAGAAATAACAGTCTGTTGACATTGTATCTGACAAATTTCTTCAAATTGAGACGATTGATGAATTTGAGAATAAGACTCGTTAGATTTCTTGTTTTGAGACTTAGTGCAGACTTGCCCGCCATATGTAGTTTTCAGCTCATCACTTACAGGTGGGAAGGCTGGTCGGAAACCTGAAAATTCTTCCGGAGATGGGGGAGGGAAAGTCTGCACATTTTTAATAACTGGTTTGAAAGCTGATGATTGAGTTGAAGACTGCAGCTGACAGACAGTTTGAATGGGTGCTTTGGATGTTTGTGGGAAAGTTTGACAGGGTTGAGTGGCCACTGGTCTCACACATTCCTGACTGAATGAGGTGGATACCTGTGAAGCCACTTGCTTTGGGACATTTTGAACATGGGACGGAACGACTGTTGAATTTTCTTCATTGGCTAGTGGTGTATATGGCCGATCAGAAGCTATGGTAAGTGCCTCAACCAGGGAACCTCTCTCGATGGGCTGCGATCCAAGAGGAGTGTAGCAGCGGTTGGGGGCGATGGTGAGAGCAGAAACAAATGGGGAGACTGCGCCTCCTCTGGGCTCTTTTGGTTCAATATTGATGGGTATCTCTGGGGGGAAGTACGGTACTGTCTCTTCCGGCATCGGAACCACTTCAGATGCTACTTTATTTGGAATATGTGGCTTGATGGGTGGAATTGATGAAAAACTATTTCTTTTGTATTGCTGACGGCTTTCAATTTCTTTTGAAGTGCATAAAGTCTGCGAAGCCATTGATTCATCTCTTATCTCCTCTAGTTTTTCTTTCATCGCTGGTTCTTGAACTGGAATGAATTCAGTTTTTGTACAAACTAATTCATAAGCGGTTGGAACGGTACCTGCTTGAGTTGTCTGTGGCAACGGAGAGTAAGGCCTCTTGGGAGCTGTTGTTAGAGCTGCTAACATTGGACTCTCATATTTTCTGGGAATATTTTCAGAATTTGGAATACTACTTGGAGGTAGTTTATTGCATGGAAAAGATGAACTTTCATATGTTTCAGTCAAAGTTTTTGTAGATGAAGTTATATCTGTGAAACTCTCCATTTGACATTCAGAAATATTTTCTGTTTTCTCTTTGACGCATTCATCAGTGGATTTTTTTTCTATCATGGTCACATTTAAAGAATCCAAGGGTGCATTGATATCTTCGCAATTTTTTTCATCAATCGGACTCGGCTTATCTTCGGGGGTGGGCGATGGTGGTCGTGGAGTTCCATTATTTGAAGTGAGAGCTACGACTAATTGCTGGGAGTCCAGTGCGTCTCCAATAGTTTCAACACAGTCCATGGGAGATTTTCTCTCAGTTATGTTCGAAACTTCTGCCGAACATATAGACTGCTTATGTTTGATATGACTTTGAGCTTCAATATTTTCTGCCACCTCACAGGATGAACGAGATAAATCTTTGTTTAAAATTGGCATAGGCGAATTCGAATTGGATAAAGGAGTGTCATAAGTTGTCGTAATAGGAACACTAGTCTGACATTGGTATATGGTTTGTAGAATATTGTTACTCATTTCCTCTTGTTGATATTCACTAGAAGACACCATTTGTTGAGAACTTTGAGAGACGCTCTCATGTTTCATGTTTTCCATATATTGCATACTTTGCATTGAAGATTGAGTAACGCTCGTGGAGCTTGCAGATGAGGCTGAGGCTTGCATTGAAGATTTGAAAGACGATTCGTCTATTTCAGAATGAGCAGTCGAGTGCGTTTGAGAGGTGGCCTGTTCATTCATGACTTCATCCAAAAACTTTACATGGTGTGTGTGACTGTCTGGGTCAGAGCGAGACTGTTTGGCGAGCCAGGGGGCAGGCATTAGAGGAGCCGGCTGAGTACGGTAGGAATGGGACGGGGGCTCCGAATGAGAGGTCAAAATTGGACAGGAAACCTCGCCTTCTGACTCTTCCTCTTCGGGGGGATTTTGCGGGGGCCAGATTACATTTTTTACACTTTTTGCTTTTAGTTTACGGTTAATTCATTTATAAAAACGTGGAGACAATAAATATTTGTAGGTTAGTGGACATAATTGGAACACACGTATGAGGAGAGGGGCGGAAAATTACAGAAAATAGTATCAGTCAGGTGAAGAATAAAAGCGTTCTAAATACATCTGTCAGCTTATTTCAGTTCGTATTATTCATGACCACGTGTGCTTAAGTGAATACAATTAAAAATGAAGGAAAACAAGAATGCGTGGGTTAAATGTCAGATAGTTATACTGTGTAGTGAAGTTGTGGATGAAGCGGTGAAGCGAATCTTAGTCCAATTTACGTTCAACGGATCGCTTTACAAAACTGCACTTATAATTTCTAGGCGCAAGCTGTATTTATGACAGAAAGCATTGCTAAATTAAAAGCTTAAAACAACATTACAATAAAAATTCTTCAAAATATCATATCTGAAGATATAATGTGAAAAACATTTGTAAATAAATACATATTATGCTTTTCAAATGTGAAATGTAAGAATATGACACATAAGTTATTGAATGTTTTAATATTCTTCAAAACAAGTAAGTAGCATGTGGTTATTATATTTTAATTTCATTTTGACTACATAATGATATCTCCAATGTAAGAAACAAACTCAATCATGGAAAAATTATTATCAAAAAATATGCCTCAGCATTCAGTAGGAACTAAGCTTTCTAACAATAGCCCAGTGAAGGTATTTAATAATAATAAAAATAGATTTACGATTACTTTGAGAATGAAAATAATGAAAAAAGCAATTATTTTCCTTTGCTAATACATAGTTTCTCTAGATACATCCTGGTTTAATGAAATGTTACATGTCATTGAAAAATTGATTTTTTAAGATAGAAAGTTCTTACATATATGATATCATGTGCGATTTGTCATTCTTGTTAACTTGGTCAATGAAAGTAAAATACATTTTTAACTTAGATACCCACTGTCTTCTCAAATAATGGTTAATCATAGATTTTGTTTTGGTTTGAGTATATAATATGGTTTGTCAATTGATGTTAAAATACCAAATTTATGTTTTTCTTCTAATTAATATGAAATTAAAAGAATAGTATGCTTTTCGAAGAATTTTCTGATTGTATTTACACAATATTTATAACTAAATAACTACGCATTTTGATGGCTTAATTACCTTTATAAGGGGTTGCAGCCTTGTACGGAGAATAAGAACCTAAAATTTGTTGGTAACAATTAAATAAGACTGATTTTGACAATGGGAATTGGTGTGCTTTGTTCTTCCAATCATTCTGTTAAAAAAATCTGATCGAGTGTGAAGAAAGTGCAATAAATTGTTGGTATATGCTGTCTCCGTAGGTAGTGAATAGTCCAATGTGAGTGTGCATTCTTTTTCTGACGGAAGAGTAGATTCTACATAAAATAATAATGCTGATTGAAATAAATAATAAGAGAAATTTTTAATTTAGAAAAAGCCAAATATTTCTATTGGGAGTGTTTTTCTATTTGATGATTAGTACTTCAATGAGATTTTTACAAAAGTTTTATATTTTACTTGTTCTAGAGTTGATTTCTTGATTAGTATAATCAGTATTGATTTTTTTTAAATATATATATGGATCGGTATTGAGACTTTGTCATTATTTAAGTGTAGAATAACTATTTGGCACCATGGCAAAAGCAAATCAATAAAACTATGGCAAAATAATGAAAATAAAAAATGACATTTGATTTTAAGCTGTCTCAGGATGTCTATAATTTTTTATCTTTTGCTTAAATACCACATCTCACAATTTACTAATCTATGGTGCGTTTCTGATACCTCCTATAATAATTAACATTATTCTCATTAATTTATAGTTATTCCAGACATAAAGATGTTAGGTAATAAATAAAATAAACAGATTTAGATTCTCTGAAATATAGACAGTATTATTATTTACAAAATATAATATATATTAATAAACATCACAGATTTTAACCAGAATATCAAGCCACAAGTGACTACCTTTTGCCAAACATTTGAAAAAAAATATTATTATAAATAAATTAGTATTGATCAATTTCAACAATAGTGGGATGTGTGTCTTCGCTTGAAGTTTTAAAAAAATATTAATGTTAAATAAACAAAAAGTTTGAATTGGGGAAGTACTTTCCGTTACAGTTCGCTACCAGTAGACAAGTCAATATCACCTAAAAGATTGATAATGTGGCTCACAATAATTTATGTAGTCATTATGTATTTAAATAGATTAATGAATATGAGTGATTTATTTTTCTCAGTGTAGTAGAATGCCTCTTTCAAATCGTTGCTTGTATGTTAATAATAAAAAACTGAAGAATAACTGTTGACAACATTTAAAAGTAGGAGTGTGTCCAATTCAATTATGTAAACCAAATTTAACAGTAAGAATGAATGAATTATACATGAATAGTCAGAAAGTAGTCAGTTTGATCAACACTCAACTTGCCTGTTAAGATTATGATATTTTTTATAATTAACTAACCAATTGTAACCATTGTAAAATTTAATATATTCCTCTTAAGACTATTTATTTGCAGATTAATATGATATGATCAAATAATAGTGATCGCTCTCCTATTTGGATTTAGCATGCGAAGGTTACTCGCTTACCTGGCAACGGTTGGGAAATGGGTGCCTGCTGAAGGGGCCTAGTGAGAGTGGAGGCAGGCGAGATGGGAGCCGATGGGACTGACTGCACCGACCGAGGAGACAGAGAGCACGCAGACAGCGGTGCCATCGGAGACATTGACGATCCGAATGGTTTAGGTCCTGAGATATTGCTCATTGGCTAAATAAAAATTAAACAAAAATGTTTTATTATTTTGCTCCCTCCATTTTAATTATTTACTGTATAATAAACAAATAGTTTAAATCATCTGTTATGGAAGAGTACTTTTGTTGCATACGATGTTTATGCAAGGGATGATTCTAAAGAGCTGAAAAAATAGCTAATGTCATTAATAACCAGCTAATCTTCTTTGAGTGCAAGATACCTCTTCATTATAGAAGTCTATATGCTCCGCATTGAAAAGGAAACAGTAAATTATTTTAAGTGAAGTCTATTTTTGTGATTCCATAAGTAAAAAAAGTATTTAGAAAACAATAGAATTGGACAGTGTGATGCAAAAATTTGATAACCCATAAATTTTATATTCCAAATGAATTAAAGGGTGTCCGATTTTAAAATGGATTGTACAACATATGCCAATGTACATAACAATCAAAATTATTTTGGAGATTTATTTGAAACATAATTTGAATCATTTATAATATCTTTACAAGATATATTTTTTTTTACACCGCACACCTTAATCATGATGGAAATACATATTTTACCTTATAATTTCCTCCCATGTGTGGAGGAAGGACCTTTTTAAAGAATCCATTGTCGGCGGCGTTGTTAGAACGATTGGCAGAGACGCTGTCATTAGACGGGACGGCGGATGGAGCACTGCTGCCGATGAGGTTGTTTGATTCATTAGAAACCGACTTGATGATACCGCCCGCTGGATTATTCTCGACCGTGTTATTGTTAATATTGGGTGTTACACTCAAATTCGTGCTTGTGTTAGAAGGCAATGAAGGGGCAGAATTATTATTCTTTGATTCATGTTCGCCGTTGTTCAAAGCGGTGGCGAAAGCATCCAATTTTTCTTGTTTTAAGTTAAGTGAATTGTCAATTTGATCCTCAGATTTATAATTTGCGGCAGGCTGAAAATTATCCAACAGGAAAGTACAACATAAACGTTAGTTTTTTCATGCCATCTTCTTTTAACAATGTAACCTAAATACGATAGTAGTCTAGTCGTACAATACATCTCTATACTAAAATAATTATAAAAAACAATTGAATAATGATGAATGAACCTTCACATGATAATACTTAATCTAAATATGACAGTAAAATTATGTCATGGTATAAAAAAAAAGTATTAATGTCAATAATTATATGAATAGTTAAATATATAATTAATTCGGTCAATTTATCAATCTTTTGATACCTGTTGGATACCTTGTCCATATTACTTCCTACTTCCAAAATTTCTCTTAAAATATGAATCACCTTACATTCATTACAATACAAAACGGTGATAGATTTGAAACAAAACGGAATCTATGTGCATTTGGGTGTTCTAATTATTTTTAAATGATTTTTTAAGTTTCATTCTTGTTTTATTATTTTAATAACCTTTAATATTTATAGAAAAAATACTGAAAATGTTGAAATATTAGTAAAGGTTTACTTCAATTGATCGATGGCATTAAATAAGGAATAGAGGGCATTAATATTGTTGAATATTAGAGGATAAGTGCCACTCAGGTAAAAATAATTACATAAGAAACAATTTAAGTTAAATTATTGATTATAGTTAGAAAAATGTTTATTTAGCAAATGCAATAATTTATTTATAGATAAAAGGATAGCGAACTGAATGAAGGAATAAAGACACCAACAAACAGAAGCAGCTAGTCTATTGGAATGGTCCATTTACAAAATTGATAATGAATCTGATTGCAGTCTTACCATGAACTTTGACGAGCCATTGGATGTTGGTAAGATCGGAGCAAGGGGTGGCAATGGCATTGTGTGAGATGACAGAGCTGATGAAATAGTACTCATCGGCAGGCTGCCCCTGAAAATGGAAATATGTAATGGTTTTAACGAGCAGGCATGAAAACTTTGTGTTTTCACTGAAAGATATATTTGAATGGATGCATTATATACTAACATTATAGACAAAGTCAGTTGAAGCTTAAGCAACATTACCATCAGGATCACTTAAATATTTCTAAGTAAACAATAGTAATCTATGATTTGTGAATAATTTAAAGCTGATGTTTCAAATCAAATCTGAAATCCTATTATTGGTATTCATATATGATGTTTTTTGAATCTGTCTCTTAGCAAGGACTGCATAGTTTGTCATTTTTTTTTAAATCTTCAAAAGAATTTTACATTGTTTTGTTTTATTATGAGATTTTCTGCGTGTATTTGTGTGTTTTTAGAAATCCTGCAGCTGTGTGAGAAGTCAGCATTGTTTATATCAAGAGTAATTTTTATTTTTACATTGGGATTGTGACGGGTTCAAGATTGTCTGCTGGTGGGTTTTGGCGAGCCACCATTTTAGCATGGATGTCACAGTAGAGCTTTCCGTTCAAGTTGTAGTATCCTCGGTTCTTCAAAGATGA
The DNA here is from genome assembly GCA_022683975.1 of Rhyacophila evoluta. Lineage (NCBI taxonomy): Eukaryota > Metazoa > Arthropoda > Insecta > Trichoptera > Rhyacophilidae > Rhyacophila > Rhyacophila evoluta. The sequence continues at coordinate 22,131 of JAGVSQ010000081.1, forward strand.
TCCACAGGTGGCACACTTGAAGCACTCTACGTGAAGGTTCTTATCCTTGATGCGTACAAACACTCCTCTGAAAAATGAATAATGATGTGTTCAACGAATGATTTAACTGAGAAAACTTATAAGCCTTTATATTAAAATAATTTCATTACTGATTCATAATACAGTATAGGATTGTTACATTCTAAATTAAATAATATGTTAAGTATATTAAAACTTCGCTGTAAATTATAATTACTAATTTTCAATAATATAGATCAGCTCACCACAAAATAGAAAAAAAAAATATAATGTAAGTTAATAATATTACTATTTCAACTGGGGGTGAGTATGAAAATTTCTATTAGGAATTATTATTTTAGATAAAAATGTACAACATCCAATACATTCCGGAGTTCACTAATAATACGTATTTTATATTTGTTATTATACTGTAATACATTTATAATACTACTATCGAATGTGTTGCAAAACGAACCCATGCCTGTGCGGTGAACATTTTGATGTGATGAATTATTATTGACATTTTACTGAATCTTTCGATTCCAGAAGACCGCGAAAGTAATATTCATATTTTCAAGCTTACATATAATGTTTAATTTTTGAATCACAGGGAATTGTTTTGTTTTGCCGATTCTACCTGTCCATATAAATATACTGCCGCGTTTGGCATCGGGTATCGATGGTATGAGACGATGAAGAGAGAAACGGTCACAACGTCGACAGGCAACTACGTGCACAATGTAATACTTTGTGGCATGCCCGGGGTCAGTTCTAATGTACTATTGGCACGGAACGACAGAGCAAGCCGGAAACCGGGGACACGCGAGAACTGCTGCGTTGCTCTTACACAATGAACTCGTTACAGTCTGAGCAGACCGGAGTATCAGGGACGGGCCCCAGAAGCGGAGATTCTGATGTTGTCAAAGGTGCACCCAGTTGGATTTCCCCCCCGGGTAGAGCGTTGTGACACCCTACAGGGATGCTTGGACGGTGCGGGGACTCTGGCGCCAAATAAGCGGGCGGCACTACCTCGGGCTTGGGTGTCTGTGTGCCATGTGTGACTCTGGAGATGGGTGGTGGAGCACTTCGAGGTCGTGGAGTCAGAGGTCTCGGGCTCGCCGTGCGGATTCGACTCGCAGTTGCATAAAACTGGCAAGTTTCTACGGACGTCATAAAATCGCGGTGGAACGGAAATAAAAAAAAGTCAATCAATAATGTTCACATCCATATCAAAAGTTCAGGTCAGCAGAGGTTCTATTTTCCCGTTCATCTGAAAGAGGGAAAGGAGTCCACAAACAAACTTACATGATGAGCCTCTCGCACTCTTCGCAGATGTTCTGTCCTGGAGGCAGGCCTCCAGTGTTGTTCATGGGGGCATCTGGTCTCGTGATGGGAGCAGATACATGTCTAAGACCTGACACGGCAGGGGGTGGGGGTGCCGGCGAGAATGAGGATATTTCTAAACGACACATCCAGAGGAAACATGCATAAATGAAATGAGACAACATTCGATGCAAGATATTATTGAATTTACTTCCAGTGCAAGAAAAAATGATGAACATTAGTAAAAGACCTATGATTTTTGTATTGCTTTTACCCAAATATTGATATCAATAAAATTCATTAAGTTCTATAAATAAAGGAAAATTGGATCGTTTCATTCTTTTAAATTTACTATACTCACAGATCTGCCCATAAATATGTTTTTATTTTTTAAATAGATAATAATAAAAGTAAAATAATCAAAAATAATTACAGTAGATACTGTCAACTGAAAAAATATTTTTTACCAGGTTCAGGGTCATTGTCAGCTTCCTGAAGCATCTTGAATACTTCACTCTTCTCAGAGTCGTATGTTTTCTCGTTTTTCTTGAAATTGACTCTGCAAAAAAGTGATTGTTGCTTGTGATATTTTATAACTACAGAATTTTTAGAATTTTTCAAGTATGACCATTTTATAATATTATTTTTATTGATTAAATGTGAAAGGTAAAATATATTGAGGTAAAATAGCCTCAATACAGTGAAGTTAGTTATTTGTATTTAATCTAAATATTTTGTTTTGAGTTATCGCTTACCCCAAAACTCCACCAGCCAATACTTCTGCTTGAGCGGAGAGTGTTTCTGCGATGGTTTGCTCACTGTAAATTCCTACGGGAGTGTTGTATTGTTTGTTGACAATGCTCTTCACGGAGTCTCCGTTTCCATTCATCTGAAATAAAACGAAAAGAAAATCATATTGGTTAGATCAGTCATCCATTGTAACTATTTTTTATAGTTTTAATTTTTACAGCGTCTCATGGTGACTGAGAAGGTATCTTGTTTATGAAGACCTGAAATTTACCCAAATACAACATGCAAATATAATTTGTATTACAGGTTCAATAATTTATTTTTGAATAAATATGCAGGTTTTTAAATAAATTTTTAATAATAGTCGCATCGAATACCACTGATATGAAATATATATACACAATTACTGAAATACTCCAGGATGTGCCAATCAAGGTTCTTTTGGGATACTCTTAGCACCTTAAAGGGTGATTCATGTACATTATGTTACGGTATGTTGATATTTTTATAGCTTACATAATTGAAAGGCTTAGCAGCGCTATTGTAACCAGAGCCAATGTGTTGGGCAGCCTGGTGATTGTGCTTCAAGGATGTTTGGGTTACAGGCGAGATCGAGTTCATTGACTTAGATGGAGATGGCATCATTCCAGTTGGTGTGACCAGTGGTTTCCATGTGCTTCCACCCCTGAAATTAAAAAATAATATTATTATATTATATACTTATAATAACATGATACTTTCACCAAATTTAAATAAACCTAAAATTCTCAATATACAGCCTCCATTAACAACCTATTAGATGCCATTGCTGTTCAAGATTTCTAGCATAATTTAAACTTTAAATTTTATCAACTAGAGCATAGGTTACCGATCTTTTTTGCCCGCCGCCTCCTTTTCGATAAAAAAATCACTCAATATTACTCAACTTTCTCGTTTTTTTTTGCTCGCATAATATCTAATTATTAATTTCTTCTATAAAGAACTACCAACCCCTAGACCTTTTAAATGCCCCCCAAATGTCTATGAAACCACTATCGTCCCCTAGAAAGCTTCGGCGCCCACTGGGGGGTGATATCATCCACTTTGACAGCATATGCTCTAGATCATGGGTTGCCAAAGTGGTCGATATAATCTTATTAGGGATGGATCTAGGCTAGGGAATTGACTTTTTTGTGCTTAAAACATAAATAAGCCACTAAAAATTACTTTTGTGGGGGTGGATAAGAAAGAGGCCTCAAAAATTTCATGAGGATCAATAAAGTGGATCAATAATTGTGGTCAATAAATTTTAGCGATTCCTGCTCTGGAGCCTGGACTAAAAATAGGCAAAAAAAACCACTTTCCGTTTAGAATATCAAATATTCTCAGTCCATCGTTGTCTGTACTGTAGTTTATTTATTATAATTGGATGTCTTTATTTATGTGTGCGCTTAATATTTTTTTATTAGTCGTCACCGAGTAAATTTATGTCAAATAATTATATATTTAATGCTTGCAATTTATAAACTATGATTAACAAAAAAAAAAATCTGCTTTTCAATACCTTGGGCTCCCTTAACAACTTCTCCCTGCAGCCCCACCAAATTTCCAGACTCTTGAGCACAGGTAGACTAACTATATGGATTGAGCAATGCTTCAAACAAACCGTCTTTTTGGCGGGGAAGCATAGTTTATAATCTGCAATAGGCTTTTTTTTTATTTTTATTATGGTCATATAGTCGACTATATTATGAAATTTCAATTCAAAATAATATGTATTATTTGCACACAAAATTTATTTTGAAAATGCTTGTGATGTAACATAAAATATAAATAGAACGCTGCATTGGAGGGGCAATCTTTTATTTATAGGAGGAAATACTTTTGTTTCACGGTTTTAAAATAACCGATGGATATCGTATCTCTCACATTGGATAATAGATATCTGTAAAACAATTAAAGGCGACTTATCTTTTAGCAAAATCTAGTAGAGTTTGCATCAACGTCACACACAAAACTCTGTGTTAACCTGGAATAAGTAGGTAACTTTGCGAAAGGCAACTTTTTTAGAGAGTTTTTAATATTTCAATTTGGTAATACATTCATATTTTAACTATTTTTCTTAAACAGGTACAACTATTCCGCTGAGGAAGTAGTGCATATGGATCAATATGGTATGAAGATATCCACTCCAGTAATGGTATAAATAGATCTCCGCAATATGAAAACAGGTCTTGACAGACTTTTACACGAAAATTGCTTGTCATCCAATTGTCATCCTAATGTACACCCAGCCCTACATCTTTCGATTTCTTTAAATCCTGCAGCTGTAGGATTCGAGCCCGCAGTCTCCGGGTCTGAAATGCGCGCACTGGTGTTTTGTCTACCTTGAAGACATACTATAATAACTAAGCAATAATATTAAAAAAGGGTTTTAAATTCCTATAAAAACCTAAAAATACTAATTTCAATATTGTCGCCATTTTGATAATTTTTGACATAATTATATATTCCGAATTAATCTACACAAAATACCTAGCATACTTTATAATTTCATTTGACTTGATTTGTACGTAAAAAAGATTTGCCTACTTGTTCCAGTTGGATACATAACCGATTTCTAACTAGATTGTCTAATCACATTCTGATTAGAGTTGCATCAGAACAGTATGCCGTACTATTACATAAAATTTATGTTTAAATTTTTAAACATTTATTTTTTTTAATCAGTAATTTAAGGAGTTGTTAAGAAGATATCAAAAAATCATCAGTGCTTTTCCCGTTTATTATTTCTTTCGTAAATTTTATTTAAGATCAGATTCAGTTTATTTGATTCACTCTTTGAAGAAAAAGTATATCTTTGCCAACTTCAAAGTTAATGGTCACGTTTATATTTAAAACAAAAAATATAAAACTGTGAGTTATATTTTCGCATAAAAGAAATACTCTCGTAGGAAGTCGGGAATCAATTAAAAATACGTTTTATATTTTTTTATATAGGTAGAATTCCAATTATATGGTGTGTAGCGTATTTGAAATAAATGTTGTCAGCTAAACCAAGACACCAAAAATACCGAAGAAAAAATTATTACAAGATTTATTTTGGTATATGTATTAGTATTAGAAAAAAAACAGTTGCGAACACGTGTTTGTAATTTTGTGCACATAGTCATATATATGCACAAGGAAAGACTTTATTCAATAATTCATGACGGTTATAAACTTCGAAGCTTTTTATTTCATCTACATATACGAATAATTTTTATAACAAGTCAATAACTAAGTCTGAAGTCTACGTCTATATTATCGGAGGATTTTTGTATGGGGATTGGGATAGAGGAAGGGTCCCTTCTTGTAAAATTGTAACTCGTAAAAATGCACATTTAGACAGTGGTGGATTTAGCTATAGGCGTACAAGGCGTGCGCCTAGGGATTCATAAATGAAGGCGGCCTCAAAAGCAAAAAAAAGTGAGACTGTTTTAATTTCATTAAAATGAGAAACCGTAATAAATGGAAGGAAGTATTTTTTATGGAGTGTGAGACCTAAGAAACAAGACACCATAAAAAAATAATTGCGCCTGAGGCCTCTCAAATGCTAAATCCGCCACTGTATATAGATAAAAATATGTCAAATATTAATTACTGATTTTTTTACTAAATAATGAAGATATGGGAAAAAAGAACTAATTTTTAAATGACAAAAATAAATTTTGAAACAGTAATGATTGTATTTCGGCGTAGGATTATTATTGTCTGTGATTACTGTCAGTCAAAAATTAATAGACAATTATTAATTTGCTTGATACACGATAGTTTTAATTATTCACATTTCCAATACTGATCCATCCGATGCGAGTGTAGTTTGAACTAATCTGAAGTCGAAGAGTTCCCACGACCGCGACCGTGGCCGTGTTTTTCGATCGCATTGTTTCTTTCTCCGCAGCGACCTCATTTACCTCACATTCTCGTTTAATTCACAACACAACGCGAATGTACAATGCATTTAAATTCAAAAGTTTAATCGTCTTTGAATACTCATTACATTTTAATGCCCACTTTTACCCACAACCACAGAGAATGAATTAATTAGTTTTCACTTATTTATAAGGACATAGACTGCAAGCGATCCACATTATCATACTCACAAACCAAAGAATATTTAAGACTTATATTATAGTCGACAAAAATGTATTAGAAAATTTGCAGGACCGTCTCAAGTAACTCGTCAACGATTAGATCGAAAATAAGTCCGGCCAGTGGTACGATACACTACATAATTTAAAATATAATATAATTTTAAAGGAATCAAAATTCAAATGTGTATATTAAAATTTCAAAAATAGCTGTAGGCCATTCAATAGGGTTGATTTCTGTCGCAATCCTACCTCTGCACTGTGATGTCGAAGTTTTGACCAGCTCTTACGATCACGTCTTGCGCCTCCTTGTGTCTGAGGGCGTACACATCGGTGGTGTTGACTTTGATGACAGAGTCGCCAGCGATGAGGCCGGCTCTTTCAGCTGGACTTCCACCGTTCACCTGAACAAAAATAAATTACTGTTAGGTTTCCAAAAAAAAATGCTTAATCTTGCAGCAAAAATAATTTTTAACTGTTTGATACAATTAAAATGTATGTGTAATGTAATATTTATTGTAAGAATATCGTTATTTATGAACTGATGTAGCTAACAATCAAATATATTTGCTTTTCATTCTAGTTATATATTATAATGTTTTTTTTTTTGTTAAAGTATGACTAGTTTAATTAGCATAAATTGTTCATATCACTATTAAGATCTTTTCAAAACATGCATTATGTATAAAAAAGAATAAGAAAATGTTAGATACTTTACTAAAAGAACTGTAAATTTAGCCCTGATACAAGAAGATAAATATTTTCCGACAAATTAAAAGTTTAACCTTAGTAAATCTTATTTCTAAAAGAATCTAAAATATATTACATAAAACATAAAGTTTGATTTCTAGTGTAACTAGTTGTGTCGTCAATGTATATTGCATATGTGAAGACATTATTTAGACAAAACTTGTAGAATAATTATTATAGAAACATAATTATAATACATATTCAAGCTTGTACGGACAAGCACGTAGGCATTTATAAATCTACAGAAAGCGCCGGTATGCATATAATTAGGAGAGCTAAATCAAATTTGTAATTTGCGTAAACTGTCAAAATTATATACGAGTGACATTAGAAAACTGTCAATCCGTCAGTGTAGCGTCGCATCGAAAATTGAGCAAAAACAAATTAGTTCATGGCGGAAAATAATGATCCATCGGTCTTAAATCGAGTTGGAAAGCGGCCAGCTGCGTTGGCTCGTCTTCTCCGACATTAGGTAATGAAGACTGAGAAGTGCCAATAATAGCCGTTTATTATGATTACATGCAGCGCTGGTGAAAATGATAGATCCTCTTTTTATACCCGGCGAACGTAATTAAGTTTTTCATTCGAATATGATAACTTATTACTCTTTAACGTCAGTAGTAATCACATTCACTGTTAAACTGTATTAAACAAATCCATGAAATTCATATTTTTTATCGATGTATTCATCACACAAATTTTCACAGCAAAAGAAAAAAATACATAAAGGTTTAAGTATTAATAAAGTTAAAAAAAAATTTAAGCTATTCCATTCACATTAAATATATTTAATTATTATAATTTACTACATAAAACTTTTTTTGTGTAGTTGTTTATATTATATTTGTATTTTATTAACTAACCGAATAAACAAACTTTTATTTTTCACGTCGAATCCTTCGATTTGTTCTACGAAGCTTTCAGCAAATCTGTGACTGTGAAATATGGTTTCATTTACACTTATTGTGGTATCGTATGAAATGTTTAATACCAAAGTTTGTGAATAGTTCCAGTAATCTATTTTTTTACATGAGGCGACCTACCTAAATAGCCGGTTTTGTGTAGGGAGGATTACCATTCACACAAAGTACAGCATCGCTTGATATATTATGCATTTAGAGAGTCATAAAACCTCTAAATGGTATCATTAAAAATGAACGTTATCGATGCATCCCAAATGCGTTTCGATTGCCTGGATTTTAAACAACATTCCGAGAATGATAAGTAGGTGAAAGTGGCGGATGGCATCACATCGCGGGTCAAAGCTATCATTGTACCGAACGAATCTTTTACTTCTTCATTTAAAAAAGGTTTTTTTCAAGCCGAATTCCCAACCCATTGTAAAAACGCACTTATTCATATTGTTGTAATCAAACTGACGTGTACAAATTGTTTTTATAACTGTGAACGACATTTCTGTAAAGATTGCTCTTGTGAAGATAAAATAAATATTTAATAAATTCCAAATAGATAATCATTTAAATTACAAAAGATAAATGATTAAATTTTAGTGAGTGGCTAGGTAGTTTGATATTTAAGTGGGTGTATATTGCATCAAAAAAAGATTTCCATATTAATCAGTCAATATCTTTCAGTTTCTAAAATATTGCACACGGTTTACCTTAGTCAACAAAACAAGGAAAACAGTGGCTTAAATAAATGCACTATACATTTGACCCAAGATTTACAACTCAATCGAATTATCATAAAATACTGGTAAGTCGGATTATTACTTCAGTTTATAGTTATATATAGTCTTATATAGTTTTCAGTATTATTTTTTTTATAATTATTCTGTTGGCTTCTATCTTGGATATCCATGAAAATTCGTATTTTTATTGTGTTTTCATACATACAATGAAAATGAATCAATTAAAACCTAAATTGCAATTAGAGAAATTAAATCAAAATGTTTTTATTCTCAACTCAATCCTGAAACGGTCGATGATAAACTTATTTAAACAAACTTCGAATCGTGAACACGAATTAGACTTGAAGTTGAATAAAAGCTTTTAAAAATATCAGTGGATTACTTAATCGTAAATAAGGAAATAAGCTGTTCGATATTAAAATATTTGCCTCTGCTTATGTACGCCGTAGAAGTTGTTTAATAGTATAATTCCAAGAACTATGTCAGTATTCAGAAGAAGTTTTGGCAAATTATGTTGATATTAAGGTACTCATTTTTGGAACATGTTAATTGTTTATGTGGAGATAAAGCAATAAATAATCAAATAGATTGTTTGGAACATAAGTATAATAGGATACGTTCATTTGTATTTATCGTGGTCGCATTGCGTGTTGTGAATGGTTTACAAATATGATTAGATTTATTATTTTGCGTACAATGGTCAATACAGATCCACATGACTCAAAGAGGCTGTGGCGCCAGACTGAGTAAATGCATAAACCCGTTCTGAAATGAAATCATGCGCTCGATTGTTACATGTGTGAGGAAATATAATTTCGTTTACGTAATTTATTCATACGCATGTCTGCCGATTGTTTATTTTGTTTTATAATACAGCCGGATCGACGAGTATAATGTAAATGTGAAAAATCACACATGGATATTAAATTTATTGTTAAATATTATCTGCCTGACCACAGAGCGACGTCTCATTCTTTTGTAATAATACTTTATTATTTTTATACCGCAGACGTTTAAGCGGATGTTTTTTTTTATAAATTATACTTAAGAAAGCCTGGAAAAACATTAAAATGGTGTAGATATAGTACACGTCTGATAAAACACCGGACAAATAGATGAGTTCGTTTTTTTTTTGTTGGTGATAATTAAATATGCCCAGAAAAATAAATATTGTGTAGGATTTGTGATATACACGTATGATAATTATGAATTCCGAAAGCGTATTGCGTTAAAGAAAATATGTAATATCTATATGAATTTCAAGATTTTCAAATTCAAATGCAATTATTTAACATTGACACCGATTGTGAATGTCACTATTTTTGAACAAATACTGCCCTACTAAGTAAAAACAACGTGATTCCCTGTGTAGATACGGTGTTTTTTCTTAGTGGCGCAGAATCGGTCTCGATGTCATTTCCTTGCAAATATCATAATTTACCTTGAAAATAACGACCCCAAAACGTCATGTCTGTGTACTTTCAGACTACGAACCCGCCATACACACGTATGCTACTCGTATGTCGTTTTATGTTTGCATCCTATACTAACTAAACAATGTAAATGTTCAATAATGTTGCTGAAATCAATATTAATTGAAAACAGTTTTCTTTATTCTATCTATTACAAACTTAAAATTATATTTTATCTTTGTGCAATTGAAAACATCCAACATAAATTATTTTATGAAATCCAGTGTATTTTACTTTCGGCTATTAATTTCAATGTTACGATTTATTTTGCAACGATAAGATCTAGCCAAATCACAAATTAACAAACTCACATAAGTAAACAAGTGAGTGCATCATGTTACGTTTCAAATTTAAAAATAATAAATGCATAGCACTGTTAATCTCTGTCGACATTAATTTGTTTTATATTACATTCATTATTCAACTTATCTATGGTTCAGTTGGAGAGTAGATATTTTTTAATGAAAATGAAGTGCCATTATCTTCTTTGAATATGTACCTCACCTCAACACGATAATTATTATTCATAGGGGTTGAATGAAATGCAATGTGAATGTACGTGAAACGGAAATAATAATATGGTTTGGTATCTTGACTGCGGATCTCTGAACAATAGACTTTCATGGTTCGTCTGCTTCGGTGTATACCTTGACAACAATAATTCTCAGCCGTAAATTGTTATTACATTAACAATTAATTCATTAAAAGCACATAATTGAAAAAGGAATAATTATGAACAATATAGCTACACTAATTTTTGCTTAAATTGTAGTAAGAAAATGGTAAAAATAGTAACAATAGTCTATTCGAAATTTCACTGAAAAAGTATCTTATGTTTTTTTTAAAACATGACATACTCTAACAATAATTGTATATTCATAATTACTTAATTAATTGTAGATAATATTGTATTTGTTTAATGATGATTATTATCATAAAAAATCGACCATCAGTATAGCAAAATTAAATCATATTGAGTATTTAAAATGAAAGCGAAACGATTATTTAACTGTAATCAAACTTTAAAAAAACTTAAAATAATTTTGCGAAAGATTGCCATACTGCCCACTCGAACTAAAGATAAGGTTTGCATTATTGTTATTTTAATTCATATATATATCTAATGAATCGATTATCTCATCCGGCAAGAATTTTTAGAGTCAATAAATAATAATACATGATTTTTTATCAACGATTTTATATTACTTCTAAACATATTGTATTTTTGTTTTACTCATGTAAAATATTACGGTGTTGAAGAACGATGTGTTCTATGTAAATCCTTTTTATTTTTGGGATTGAAAATTTTTTTACGTTGGTACGATGAATTTTAAAAAACACTTTATCAATCCTTAATATATATTATAATAGCTAAAATCGTTACTTGTGTTCGCAGAACTTTGGTTGTTAACATCGACGAAATACAACTCTGTTATTTTAGCCGCATTCGAAAATTAGTTAGAAAAGGAGATGAATTACAACGGCACACGGTAAATAATATTATTAACCAAAACCATATAACAATATATGCATTTATATAAATATTTATAGTCAATGTGAGTAAAATACAAAATGTTTACTTTAATCGTTGTCTCGAGCTGCATGTGGCAAGAACTGAAAGCGCGAGTTCTTTAAGAATGCAGGCTTTCTTACGGACGATAAAGGTTAAATGAAATTATTCAACGAGGGAATAATATTTCTTTTGAAACTTGTTTTGCCAGACACTGACTTTGCAGAAACAAAGGACACGGTGAACACATACATCATTAATGATCGACAAATCGTTGCCAGTTCAAAAAAAAAACCTATGCGAATTTATAACTCTTAATAATAGTTCATTGATAGAATTTCTGAATACAACCATGGTTCTAACTATTAAGTAAGTATAGTTTTGTTTATTTAAGACTTTAAAGGTTAGCAAAATTGCTCAAATAACATTTAATACCTGCTGACAGCAGCTGTACTTTATAATAAATAGATACCGTTATTTGATTATTTTATACCGATATTTTAATTATACCTCGTACGTTATACGCGAAAATGTTTTTAGATATTTAAATCGTAATGAATAAGTTTATAAAGGTATAAAATTCCTTGTCCTGGTCAGGCTTATATGTATAATACATATAGATATTATATCCGTCGCGCCAATGGGGCGGGAAGACATGATATCACATACCTATCCTTAAAAATTCCATAGCAAACACGTCATCGTCGCCGTGTCCTAAGTACCGAATCTTTTGGAATTTCAGTATAAACCCATCACTTATCTATTATATTATAAATAACACAATACGTAACTGACTACCTGCTGTGCTATTCAGAATATACCAATTCACATTCACAAAAGACGGACGATGCAATTTTTATGTAAATACGATAACGGATAATGTATATTATTTGTTATGCTTGTTAACTGATCAATAAATTAATAAAAATATTACATTTGTTTAATTCTAGAACATTATTTCGTATGTCCCACCTCACCCATATTTATCAAAAATATCTTCTTTTTATTTGATATATTCGAAACCTTATATAATATTTTAGGCGATTTACTGCTAAAATCATATTTTTTTAATCACTATCTGCTATGTTTAGTATTATTTTTATTTAAAAGCATTATCAGTTCTACTTCTGTCCACATGAAATTACATGATTTTGTATCTGACAGGCATAATTTATTCCATTCGATATTTACTTTTTTAATTTTTATTTCCACGATCAAAACGTTACGCATGCGGGATAAATAATTGTATCACAATACAAATTCGTGTGTTTTAAATTTGTATAACTATTTGTACAAATATTTTTTTCAAAGAAAACACCACTTGAAATTAATGAACTAACTTAATTGAAAATTTACTAAATTTCAAACAAACTACTATTAAAATTATTATGTATGGATTGTTAACTGCGGACCTTTCGAAATTTTCAGCCTTTGCGTTCAAACACGATTTGCAATCAGATAGTTTCGTGAATCATTCTTTATAGAGTATTGAGTATGTGAAAAGGATTTTTTAAAACAATTTTGAGTTTAAAAGGAATTCTCACCTACGTCGGTCAATGATATAATTAATGTTCTATGAAATTATCACAAATGAACCTGTTCGACCATACATATATATACTCACGTTCTCAATTTGGTAAAACTTTTGAGAAGCCTACAGGCAAAACCTCGATCGTAAAAAAATTGGATACCATGTGACAGCAAAATTTTACGATATTTGATTTTGAATTTGGCTTGATTAATTATTATACCTAATTAATATTTAATCGCTGTCTAATCACTAATCTATACGTCAATCTAATATAGAAATATTTTAAGTTTGGCAATTAGTATTTAATTATAGAGAATCGTTAAAATTGCTTAGAATGTCATTTCAGCATTAATCCAGTGAACGGATAAATTTGGATACAATGTAGGTAATCAAGGGGAAACATAGTTTTTAATGGCTAGCGTTAGCTATCTGTCAGACGGTCATAAAATAAGCTCGTAAGTATAATGTGAGAATCGTTAGGTACTATTATTTAAATGCGTTTTTTTGATCTGTTTCGATTTGAGAACTCGTTTTGTTTGGCGTGTTATCGTGATATCCTTGGAATGGTTTTTGAGATCAAGATGGTCACTGCCGCCGACTGATTCATTAAAAGGTACACTGACTGCCAAACGAACTTATCGAAGTATGTATTGACGGATGAGCTAACTAACTGCATAACAACAATTACGTAATATAATATATCTGAAAAATAACCAACTAAAACTTTTTTATACTTAAACTACTCTATTAGGTTATATCCACGCAATTGTAGGAATATTAAATAGAGACATTGTTTCGAATTGTATTTTATGTTAATGTCGTTTTTAAAATAAGGAATGGTCGAATATCAGAATCTTTTCGACATTTTTTAAAGGCCAAATTATTTATATTGTAATGTTTGTCATACTGAAAATAATATTAATAGCTGATATATTTGATTATATTTTACATAATATCGATTTTGTAAAATGTTATATTTTGTCAGCCGCAGACTCATCCAGTCTTTGAAATCGGAGATGGTAGGTACGATTTTTGTAGTTGAATGATTTTTCTACACTCAGGATAAGAGCTGTGAAAGTTGGTTGAATGATTGACCGATATTAAGTGTTCTTGAAAAACAGTCAGACTTGAGTTTGAAGCGGAAAATCATACCTGTGTCGTCACATGGTGAGGTATGTTCGCAATCATATTTTTTAAATTTCAGTGCACTTGAGTGCGTGGCAGCCTGTAATAAATATTAACTCCCGGGAGATTTCCCACACATAAACTAGATTGCCTCTTAATATCAGAACTATGAGATACGCTTTATCCAACCCAGGCGTAATGACGGGGTGGATAAATACTGTGCACTTTTTTGTCGTAAAATTTTTAAAAAAGGTCACGGCATTCTTATTAAATATATTTTTAAATTATACCAGTCGCCGCATACGTACTCCAAAAAGAAGTTTTCGAAAAGTTTTATTACTACAATAATAAATTGTTTATTTGGTTGGTACCCACTTGGGTTTCTTATTTTCATTACTGATAAAGCCATAATTTTTAAATCTAGGATTACACGCTGTAGATAATTTGTCCAGGTTTAGAAAGTTTCACACTAAAAAAACAATGAAAGAACATGACCTGCGAGAGTTCATAATTTTTACTAAACACGATATGTTAATTTATTGTTTTACGAATAGCCAATCTACCCAGAAATTTTTCTACGAAATCTAAGAGATAATATTCCCATTATTCATAAATTCTGTTCATAATGCATGAGACTATATACTGACTCCTGTTCAGTAAAATGACTTAAAAGAAAATAAATTATCAAATGTTATCGAATACATTATGTGTTATAATAAAAACCATTATATTCAGTGGTGGACTGGCATCTTTTGGGGCCCCTAGGCACTTGAAACACAATTACACATTTCATTAAATCATTTTTTGATTTTGAGGCCTCGAAGATCTGGCACAAATAGGCATGTATCTCACGAATCTAGTTGGTAATCTGTCACTGATTGTACTTCATTTATTTAAGTGTTACAAAAAAATGTAGAATCAAATTTACACGTTTAAGTAAAATTAAAAAATTAAATAATTATTTTCATTAAAAAACAATGTGTCATTTGCGCTTAATAACATGTGCGATTTTTAAATCATTATAATGCATACGCAAAAAATGCCCATGAACTTTAAATGAATATAGTTAATTGATTTTACCTGTCAATCATTCATAAATCATATATCACAACGCGCAGCATTCTCTCATGAATATGTATTTTTTTTTCACTTTAGTTGGGAGCCCATACATGATTTAGAGGACGATATTCAGTAGCGTACTAACGAAAGACATGTTTTTGACTGTAATTAAACGTAGACAAATCTACGCGAATGGCCATTGATTTGACGGACATAACTTTCCTCATCGGTGCTCTTAATTTAGCTGAACCAACGCAGTATCTAAATCCTGGCTGTTTTTTTTTTTATTTACATTTAAGTATCGTATCATCTTATTTTTTGTTTATTACTGTTCCAGCTTGTTACATACATGCGGATTATATATTTTCAATTGTACCACATTTAGTAAATAATTAAGACGAATTTCAATCGAAAAAAACACTATTATAAAGGAATGTTAGAAAACAATATAATTTGTATACTTAAATATTATATTTATAAATGATGTAAAATGACGCAAAATAACACGTTTAACATTCAAGGTATAGCGATTAATTTTTTGAGGCAGAAATTTCATATGGATGTCGAATTGTATTGTATAATACGACGAGATGTGCAACCTGATAAAGCGAAGCATTATACAAACTGATATTAATATTTTTTAGTGGTAAATGAAATATTTATTTAAACATTAATTACTAATAAAAATAAGTTGAAAACTGAAGCTGAAGGTTACCGGTAAGATATATAAGGTGAAGATAAATAAATCATATGATGAGACATTCATTTATTCAGATAGTAATAGTTTTATGTTTAATATTTAATACTTAATACTGAAAAACATACGTGTGTATATCTTTAGCACGCCATTGAAGTGAATTATCAAAAGGTTGAAAGGTTAACAGAGAATCATTATTGTCTGTCAAGCCAGCTTATTGACAAATAAATATTAAACTAATTGTAATCTTTCTGTGTGGCATCATGTGCTTAAAAAATATGTCCACAAGTTCGTGGAGAAAGCTTTCGTATCACATCCGGATGCGCGTGTACTTTCGTTCTTTATCAAGAGTGACGCGTGACGCCATTGCTTAAAAGCCTTCAACGCAAGGTCAGGCGCAAAAATTGAACCTATATTTTATTTATCATACTTTGATCATGTCAATTGCAATACATATTTCTTTGTAATATCAAAATAAGTTTTATATGTATTCGTAGTTTCGTATATATTGTAGAATAATCAAGTGCAGAATATACCTCAATTATTTCCGTTGACTGGATATATATAGTAAATGTTGGAATCTTTGCGTTGACATTAATTTATTATTTAAACCTTGAATCGTTACATTATCAAAGTCAGGTATTTGCTATTGAGCGTAAATAGTGTATATTATGAACCTTCATAAAGTAGTAACGAACGATAACATTAATAAATTCTTGGATTATTTACAAAAACAAGTATTAAAAGAGTAAACTTATAAACAAAAATTGTCTTCCTCAAATTGTCTTAATTACAATAACATCACAAGTATTTCGTACGTATTAAACATCAAAGATTTATCACAAATCCGGAAATATATTATTCGACCATGACTGATATCGATTTTCGAATAAATATTAACTCAACAATAACCGAGAAGTTCCTAGAATAATAATTATTCTTCGATCGCTTTGGACGAACGCAAATAGACGAGGTCTGTCGGTCACTTCTAAATTAAATTGGCGGAAAGGTACGTATAATATTTTATTACGTTCTATAAAAAGGTGACAAATGCTCGCTCTTCGAAAACTCACTTTTTGTTCGAATTTTTGTTGCGGTTTGTGGGCACGCGATAGCAGAAAAAAACATTTAAATTGTTATCGACAGAACTGATTAAATTTTATGATGGCAGTGCGATGTAAACAAATCGATTTACGAAAAAATTCAATTTCGAAACAATAGTCACTGTAGAAATATATATTTACAAGCTTACATTTTAAATATGAGATGGAGACAATGTGCGACGTATTATATAACATATAACATACAACTTGAATACTGAATCACTCAAAAACATGCTAAAACTATTAAACCATATTTCTATAAAATAATTTAATACTTCACATGAAATAATACTTGATATGATCACCCCTAAATGCTTAAAAATACATCCCATTGTCTTCACGGGTATGGATTGTGTATTATGTGCCAGATGAAAAAATATTTGTTGAAAAGTATGCTAAATTAATTGATAATTAACATCGTTATGCTTACCCGCAACTCTATGGTTGATATGTATCTACATTTATAGCATTATGCACGGTTTTAATGCTGTGTGTGCACGTATGCTTGCTTATGATGAAGCTTAATTTACAAGTCGTATACCTGCCTTACATGACGTCATTATAATGTTGTATATGAATACGTATGACATCAGAGGTTATAAGTTATATTATAGAAAGCGGTAATGGATCCAATGCAACGAATGAGGAATACATAAGTGTATGCATCAGCGTCGTAAAGCCCCGGGCCAAGAAGATGAAAGCTGAAGATTGTGTGACGCTGGTGTGGATGAAACAACAAATATAATGAAAGAACAACTCGCGTTATGTTACTCCATGGTAAAATAATATTATATTACGCATGTACAGATATATTTTACGAGAGAAAGCGAAATAAAAAGTTGCAAAATTAATGATATACTATTATCTTAAATATCTTGTCCATGTGGGTTCATAATTTTGAGACTTTTGAATTTTAAGAAATCGCTTATGACCCACAAACCCAAAAAATGCCTCATTGTTACACATCTACGCATAAACGATAAAAGGGAAACTCAGTATTCTGGACTGTAGGAGAGAACCAAACTTTCAGTAGGTAAGCCACACGCGATCATGTATTTCCAGAAGAACTGAACTTGGTATTTGTTGAAATTAGTTAATATTTTTGCAATACATAAGTGCATTATTTATGTGTCGATTGGCAACTAAGATCACAATTTTTTTAAATTCTGTAAATGCAAACTCTCAAAAATAAAACTGACATCAGTGTCAGATTCTGACACGTACATCAATCAAGTCGGCTCTTTTTCTGGTGTTCAATAAAGCAATGATGCTAAAAGAATGTTAGAAATAAGAAAAATTAAATAATAGAACAATTATATGAAACGTATTGTTGTGTAAATAGGTCACATAACATTAAGATTTCGATTAATGCATACGATAACTAATATTGTTATGATCAATATGTACAGAAACCCCAAACCTGTGACATGATATCACTGTCTGGCTTAACTAAAATTTCTGTAAAGAATTTTACGTTGATCATCAACAAGTAAATGCCTAAAAATCGTTCTGTATACTGGACGATTAACACAATTGTAATTGCAATTAATACTAAATTTATGAGACAAAAAAATTCAGCTAAGCTGTCCGTTGCTAGAATTTATTGCCTGTCGAAATCACTGATTTCGAAATATACTCGGAATTTTAAAGTAACTGCACTTATTATCTATGTACCTACATCATTATAATCATTGCATTAAGGAAAAACTTACCGACAGAGAGACAAATTATATTTAAAGTAAACTTCAAAACACGCATCAAATATATTAAACGCAACACTATTTGTTTATAATTTAAATTGTAAGAATTTGTTTTTTTTTACAATGTTGAGACTTCTCTTATTTTACTGTAACGTGTATATCTGTGAGACAAACATACAACTATAATGCTATTAGTGAAAAATATAATATTTATAGAAAATACTAGAAGTAGTGGCGTGTCTTATCGTTTATATATACTTCGTAACTTATTGATAAAAACAGGAATTCAGCTAAAATTATTAAGTAAACAAAGAAGCGTCCACGTAAAAATCTGATAAAAATTATTATCGAATTTGATTCGATTCATGATATGATAAAAAAATATGTTTGATATACGATGTACAAATACGCTTATCAAGTGTTAATGAATGAACACTTGATAAGTAAAAATACTATAAAATATATCTATTTCTCTAGTAATTCCAGTAATTGATGAAAAATTTATCGTGGAGATGTATCTCAAGCCGGGATATTTAGAAGAAGATACACAAAAAGTAATATTTTATTTCGTCTGCCTCGTTTACTCCGAGGTTTTTTATGAATACCTGTTAACCTTATTTGCTAGAAAGCGGAGTAGCTTCTGCCAGTACTGAGATAAGGTGTATAATAAATGACATCAAGATGTTTTAGTGACATATACGTATAGATAAATCTGTAGTAATACGGTTGCTGTTGTTTAACTCGAAATGCATACCACTGCAACATTAAATTCGTGAAAAAATCATATTTTTTTTATCAGTTGCTAACGTATGGTTATTGATAAGCAACATTAAAATTTATTGGGTGCAATGTGATATAATCCCGTACAATGTGTGTTTAGTATACTATGCTGAATCAGCTAATAGCAAAGACATATAATTGTATATGTAGAATTCCATAAATTAAAGTGCCAAGTAAGTTAAACTAAAATTATCTATTATGCAATGTAACTTTTAAGTCATTTGTGTTTCTACTGCATCAGCTATTAATTCTAAAATGCAGCTGCTCTTTGGACGAACGAGACATTTATGTTTCTTAATTAAGCGATGTTGAGAAAAATCACGGATTTATAATAGCCGCTGCTAATAATAGTCTAAACGTTCTAAAATAATGTGAAAATTCTATTTCTTTCAATAAACTCAGAACTCCTCTTAATCCCACATAAAAAAAGCAAGTGGCTAAGTTTGAAGAAAGTTTTTAAATTGTTAAGTTCGTTTTATTTTCAGTTGGCTTCCCACTTCTGAATTCTTTTGCTGCTCTAAAGAAAACTGGAAAAAAAATCGGACGTGTACGGCTTAAAGTAGGGCTTCCTAAACTTTTTATGCAACCGAGCACTTCGCAAACCCAGAAATTTAAGCGGAACACTTACACGCCTTTTTTGGGTTGGCTAATTCTTACTAGTAAAAAGATCTTTAAACGCGTTGCAGAGTATAAAATATTTCCAAATTGTCGCGGAACACCTAATCAGGTTCAGCAGAACACTGGTGTTCGACCGCTGAACCGATGCACTTAGTATAGGAAACCGTGGTTTAAAGAATTAATTGGTGGAAATCCACGTTACAACAGTTTAATAAGTATATTGAATAAATTCGTAAAATCAAAAGTTTGTCGGTTAATGGTTTGACAATACCAGGTTTTTTATTATTGTTTTCGCTATGTTCCTAATTTCCTATCGTATCTTAATTATTATCATTCAAGCTAAAAGGTAAATTATAGTATTAAAATACAATAACATATTTCCATGGAGCATGGGTGGATGGATTATATTGCACATAAGAAAATCACGGTTTTGAGTTCTTAATCAGTTTCATTTCACATGCATCTTATACAAGGTACAGCCGTAACAGCAAAATTATTCTTTATGATTCATGGCGCCTTGCATTATCAATAGGCTTTATCTTTTATTAAAAATATGGGAAAATTTTAAACTATCTCCAAAAAGCAACTATTTCAGTGCTTTGGCGTACATTTAAATTGAATATTAGTCGTACGATACCCGCTTCGTCGTGCCGTATGCGTATAGCACCCGCGCAGTGTCGAAACACAAATAGTGATCCGTAAATAGCTCGCAACTTGCACCCAAGCTTCGAAACTTTAAATGTGCCTGTCTACATGTTATTTAATTGGAGCACAACCGATTAATTCTTGGTAAAACATGTTTGAATTAGTGCAGAGAAAATATCCAACGCGAATGAGACCTACCACTGTGTCGGACGTCGGAACTAACACATTAGTATTCGATTATTTTACGAGATAACGCTTATTTTCCTCAATATACGACATATGACAAGATATTCAGCTGGTGTCTGTAAAATTCACCATTAAATGAATGAATGTCTCTCACGTTGGTATCTGAAAGTTGATATTTTTTACCATGTTCGCTTCGAAATTGGAGCATATGGAGTATTTTTCACAAAAATTAGTTGACAAACAATTGCATCGGGCATCCAAATCTTGCATTTTCATTTTTTTTTAATTCAGCAGATGTGGGAATCCAACCCTCAATTCCCGGATAAGACGCGCGTACGTTAAGCTCTACACTACTGGGAGATATATCATATAATATAATAATAAGTAATAAAGACATATCGAATGAAAAAGTAATCCTCTCCACTTACATAACACTTTTTTGGAGACCCGATTTATAAAAATTGCAATTTCGCGATAAAGTAAAATTTACGTCAAATTTAGTCTAAAGAGGAAAATTATCTTCTTTGTCACTTTTAGTGTACATATTTTTGAAAATCCTTCGTACAACTAGCACTCAATATAATTGTAGGTCTGTCTTGTAATATGAAATAAAAATAAAAAATGTTTTATATTTGAAGTCACCCTTATAATATAATATAATATAATATATAATAAAGATTCTTATTCTTTAGAGCCAATAAAGTACTCTTAGTAGAATGGAGGTATCTTCCTAATTTGTATTTATTATATTTTATTGATATTGACACTTCAGACAGTCGCATTTGTGAGATGCTTACTTATTAATAGTTTTATTGCCATAGTCATTTAATGCAACGTGCATACAATGAGCAATTTAAAAGTTGAGTAAATCATTGATATTTTGATGCCCCTTTGTCTCCGCATGTGTTGCATGACGTCAGTTTGGTTTTCTGTGAAACTTTAGATGACTAACCTTTTACAATGATTAATTTGACCGTTGGATCGTACAATATCATCCGACCCAGTTTGGTCTACACATTTCTAGTATTTAAAATACCTGCTTAGTGCCCATTGCTCATCTTCATATAAACATAATTACAATGTAATGATTACTCGCTCACTTCTTCATTCAAGATGGTTTTGATAATACAACAATATTAGTTACACAGGTATCTTGGGTTTAATAAAACTATGTATAGGTAATGACTTCCTCCATTTTAAAACCAAATACGTACGACTACTACTATCTAATCAATCAACCAAATCTCCTGATGAAAAAACTGATAAAATAAGTCTACACTGGAGATCCATACGCCCCTCTTTCGGAGCGGACATATATTATACACATAAAAGAGACTGATGTATTAAAAATAAACATCGAAAACGATTTATATATAGTTATGAGACTTGGAAAAATAACCTTTTTAGTACCAAGAAAATAGGGTGGGTTCCATAAATTGTCAAAGCCTGAAGGGCTCAGAAAAGTTTTCAAGTATTACTCTGCAACTGTTACGATACATGATATTTTAATAGAGCTACAATATTATAATGAAAACATCATATAGTTTTAAAGCGCGGAGCTTAATTTAAATGTCAAAATCAAAATAAAAATATATGTATAACATAATGTCTACCACTCCCAATCTAAATTATCAAATAACAATCTATAATTCTACAATATATCAGTGTATGGGTATTTTATGACTAAATAATTGTATATATATTGGCTCGGTCGAATGATCAAACGCAAGTGAGATTATTTACAAAATTATAATAACGAATGACTCACCAAGAAATGTGTTTCATTCGATAAACAGAAATTCTAAGAATATGTTGCTTAATACTACAAACTAAGGAAAACTTTTGTTTTGTTCTATCGCAAAATTATTTTTAATCGACAATGGACACGAGGCACGACACCTTTATCACAAAGAAGAATTATATTACTTATTGAAGTGATATTATCAGTCAAGTACTTGGTAAAGTTTACATTTTATGTATGGACTCTAGGCATACTACAATTGATTTCGCAATGTAATTCGAAATGCGAGAATACAAATGTTTCTATTTTATTACATTATATTAAGCGGCGTTTTGTTTAAAATGTATGTATTATTATAATTCTCGTCCAACACAGTCAACTTATCATGAGGAAACAAATTATTATAGTAGACCACAGTTGAAATAAGACTATTTCTATGCTTTAATATATATATACTATAACCATAGGTAAAAGGTAAATATAATAAATTATTAATACTGTACGGCGAATGCATTTGTCCCTAATCGTAAATTAATGTTCTATTTTTAAATTTACCGAAATCGACAAATTATGGTGGAAGTGATTATTGTTCATAACAAGGAGATTTACTTTCACTCGTATATTATTTCTACGCTTAAAATAATTTAATATTTTTTTGTTATTCAGTGTAAAATATTCATGCAAATTCATACCTAATTCATTAAATCAATTACCACTTTATCTTATGAATCAGTTGTATTTCATACTGCCGTAATATAAATGGGTAAAAACGAAATAAGAAAAAAAGTTTAGGCATTAGAAAACAGGGTGACTTTAATCCAGGACTGGAGTGGTGATGCCCGTTGATGATAATAAGAAAAATATCGTGGCAGATTTCTCTTTTTTGCCAAATTAGTGTTTTCGGCATTTTTGCCAGTTGTGTGAACAATCAATATTTGAAATAAATCTATCCAAGCTAAGTCGCTTGACTAAGGTTATTGATTTAATATGCAAGTAAATAAAACAAAATCGCTTCAGTAATTCATTCCTACACGTTCCGAGAAAATGCACATCTCGAGTGCCTTCTATTAAAAGAGTTTTACTTTATTTTTGTCTTTATTTACAACTGGAAAGACTGGTTTTAAGACGCTTCAAAGATACTTAGTCCTTAAAACGTAAGGATGAAAATGAAAGTGAATGAGCTAAAACAAATTAAACTCGCTTGCATTTTTGTACTTCGTATTATCCGTTTTATATAATTCCTTACTTAGATTTTTGATCATAATTAAATTTCGAGAACGATTTTTACTACACCATAACATCTTCAGAATTAGTGTCATTTTTTTTTTTTAATAACGACCTACTTTATTTTGATTGTGGTTCCCGAGTCATCCGGAAAATGTACTGAGACTTAATTCGTCAAGCACTAAAACCTTTTACATATTTAGTGTTAAATTTCATTAAATTCATATTTACTGAATAACGACACTTTCTTTTTAATTGATATACCGAAGTAGACATTTGGTTTTTCAAATATTTAACATTTCGTTTTTCCTTGAACGTTTTAGGAATAATTAATATCCAATGAAAATCGATATCAGTCTTCTGTATTAATATTATTACTGTTATCTCTTATCTCTTATCTCTATTGTATACTCAACACACCTATGAGCTACCACATACGAGTACAAAATATGAGTCATAAATATTACTCATAGTTTAAGTCATAAAATAATATAAAAATTGGAATCACTTTTTCACTAGGTTTCCTATATATCAGTAAAGTAACGCGTTAATAGAAATTAGTATAAACAATCAACATAATGTATTGGAAATTCCCACATAAGATATAAGGGATATGAGGGTTGATAAATTCCAAATAATTTCTAGTTCCGAGTTGAAGGAGAAAACTGAATTTCGTGCCAGTAACAACAATACTGACACACTTAAAACAATACTGTATTAAATGTGTTAAAATAAATGGTGAATATTATAATAAAACTAAACAGTACGTTTAATATTATACTTTACTGTAATCGTATTCATAATAAATTACTAATTGAGTTATCATGTCCTTGATAGAGTTCCGACTTATAATATGTGAATAATTCAAAGGAATACAAATAAATGTCTGTTCTATAGTAATTCTTACTGTCACCTCATTGTCAAGATCATTTAAGAAATAAATTGAAAAGCACGGTACATATAACTTACATAAATAACAGACGATGTAAATTGTGAATATTAATATGCGAATGAGTGCTTTTGAATTTAACAAGATTGCATTCCTTGTTAATATTTTCACAATAAAGATATGGTATTTCGTAGTCAATATGATAAAATTATAAAATAAAAACCAAACACTATACAAACATCGCGATTCGGGAATTATAATTAGTGCAATACTGTGTTTTATCGGTCACTAATATACACTAAATAATAAATTGCTCATAGATAATAGATCGCAGTGATACCAGATCTTTTTGGCACCGGTATCTACTATGGCTATCTCAAAAAACTTCGATAATCAAAAAAAAAGAAGATTAAAATGAAAGAAAAGTTACGGACGCGATAACTCAATTATGTATTTGAATGCAGAATAACGATACATCATTGTTTGTGAGAATGGTGAAAAAAGCAATTTATGAAAAGGGTAGTATATTCAATCATACTTATTAACAGCAGCGCATCTCGGTAAGATTATCGGGCTTTTTTGGAACGCTAAATAGTCAATAATGTAAATCATTATACGGAAGGTTATTTATGTCAGAATTCCGTACGGGTTTTTTTAACTTTTGTAATTTTTGCAGAAATATCTGCTTTATAAACCCAAATTTAAAAAGATTTCCAAGAGTGAATTCCCTGTTCTATATCACTGAGACATAATTGTGACAGATAATGTAATGTTACAAGTTGCAAGCGATAATGAATGAACGAATTTCGCAAATTTGCGGTTTATCTCCAACACAGATTATGAGCATTATGAGTGTAACTAAAGCTTGTATCGGGTGATGCAACGAAACCACATTCGAAGGCTTATGGGAAACATAATGTAGACACAGTTGACTATGTGATACGCGTTTGAATATTGTACAGCTTTTGTAATAACGCAATGTTTTTTTTTTCAAGGAATAATGTTTTATCACGACACAACATGTAGCGTTTGCAAACATTTCCGCCGGCAGGAAAAACAAATACCAAAATACATTAAAAGATGTTCATCAGCATCACTGCGTTACGCTCCTGAGTGAGTCTTCTATTCTATTATACACTTCTCTCTTTCTTGTCATTTCTGTTTGGAATTTGAGATACCTTAGTTCATTTATTTACATTGATTAAAAATTAACACATTATTCATTCATGTTTTAGGATCCTACCCTATACTTTCTAATTGACGTATAGATATAATTATTGGCCTCGGTGAAAGTTTGGAAGTAAGCTTCTTTAACCATTTCCATTGATAATATAGAATGATTGAATCTCGGCAATTTGAAAATTTGACAGAAAGAACTTATTTTTGTCTTTTAAAACAATATCTCAAAAAGTGTCACAGAATATCTACAGAGTATATATTGTACTACCTGATGCTCCGCTTTGCACGTTTCTGATTGGACTACAATAATAGTGTCAACTTTTTGCTACCGACATGCCTTCAGTGTGTCATTAAACCTTCCACAATGAAAGTGTAACGTGCTTTATCTGCGTCCACGTAAAACAAAAGATAAAATAAAACGAGTTTGTTTTGTTAAATGCGTTTTGGTCGACATTTAATCACAATGCGTCGAAAAAACAACGTAAACAAAATTGCGCGAATAATGTAGGTCGAGCCAAATATGGAAACGTAAACCAGATTTATTTGCATTCCTCATTCATGTAATTGTTAATTGTGTGTACTATTATTCGAGTAAGAGTATGCATAGAAAAAAATCATTACAGACAACACGTTCTAGGCTCTAGACTCCAGAGATTACTATTAGACAAACACGTCCTTCGCCCAGGGGAGACCAACATATGTAGACACTTGGTTCATCGGTTATTTTGTACTACACGATCAAATAATAATAGAATTTAGTATAAAATTCATAGTTTTATAAACACTTTTGAAGCTTATACTATATTAAATTATATCCAAATTAACATTGATATTTGGCTAGTTCAGTGCCAGACATAACTAAACCAAATTGTCTAATTATAATGTATCGTATTTCCTTCTAATTACTTCACATCAATTATCAGTTGCAATATTGCTAACTCTTAATATGAATTCAGATCATCACTGACAACTGTAACTTTTTCTGGCAACTAAGATTTCATGTTTTATCATTTCATTAACATTTCGAATGATACACACAAAAAATCAGTGTATGTTACACTCGTATTCAAATTAATTTCGTTGTTATGTCAGCAATGGGGATTTTAAAAACAAGTCCTCCGCTAATCTCTATTAATCTCAGAATCACCTTAATTTGGGACAGTCACATCTGGCACTGACCCAGCCATTTGCAGTCAACAAAGTTCATATAATAATTATGCTATTGGAATTCTTTTGCAAATATCTATTGATTGATTTCAGACAAAAATGAGATAATATAATTCAGACATGCATAAGAAGTCACTTTCTTGCTTGGTTTAAAAACCGTAAAATAACGATGTAGTCATGTTCTACAAGCGTCGACAAGGGCAAAAGAATTACCTCGTACATATCCATGTAAGGTGTAAATTGTAGATGGATGTATACGCGGAATAGTCATTGATTGACTTTTTGCTAACATGTATGAAGGTGATCACCTTCCTTTAATGTAAATGCTATTCAAGATTGAATCATTTCAGCAATTGTCGGGTAAATTTTACTATTTGTATTAGTTTTCTCATTGAAAAGCTGTATAAAAAGTATCGTGGTGGAAAAAAATGTTTTATTGTACAATTTAGAATGTTAAACAATTAATTTGAATTAAAACCAATACATCACGTATCTACGTATGGTGTATCACTACTTATCAAATGTTTTTCTATTTTTGTTGGTTTATTGTATCTGATGAGAATTAATTTTAATCCGAAACATATAATATTAAAAAAAAATGAATAGCGTAACACTCCGGAGATACCAAAATGCAAAATCCGAGAAGCGGTCAACATTCCACATACAGATTCAATTTTGTAAATAGTTTTGAAATTATTTTTTGAAATAGGCAATTATTTTTTTTCCACGCAGTTTTATTTATTTAAATAGGTAAAAATATAAAATTTTGTTTGCGTATACTTGTTAGAGGTCTATTCTTAATTTTAAATGTTTTCCCTACGTGCACTATTTTGGTTGATAGGTATTTCAGTAATGTTACTATATTTAAAAATCCATAGATTGAGCAATTAGCTGGAAAGCAATTCTCGTGAAATAGTCTGTTACTCTAAGACCGTAAGTCTTGACATTGCGGAGATTTATACATGTACTCAATTTCTGCAATGGTCATCTTTACACAGTTGAGATCCATATGCTCCACTCCCGGCAGGAACATGGTATATAAAACTATACACTCTATGAACTCTTGTTAATAAAATTACAACTATAACATGAATCGACGTCCAGTTATTCGAATTACTTTGTAATATAAATATTAAGCCAGGCCAAAAAGTGTAAAAAGTTTCACGTATTGTCTTTTATAACGAAGAGTATTTTTATTTCAGTATATATACTCGTACATATTGTAATGAATTAATTTGCTGACCATGTGCAAAAGTTCAGTCAAGCAGACGCATAAATAAAGAAGACTTTTGAAATTAAAATAAATTCAGGCGCAATCCATACAATGAAGACTTGTTTACAGTGATCCACCGCAATAAAGCACTGTTAAAAGTTCAAACTGATGTCACGGATGCTTTACTTAACCTGTACAACGCCGTTTTCAATCAAGCCAAATGACATTAATAAATTGAACCAATTTAAAAAAAATGCAAATCATTCGACCGAGATGCACGCGGGCCAAATATATCAATTAATTGTATTGACTAACTATTTGTTTAAATTATCATTCGTTTAAATTATTTGCGACTGAATATTAAATTTATCGAACGAGATATAAACCAATTAATATTAATCTTATTATAAATCCTGTGAGATTTTAATAGGTAGGTTAAAAAACTATTTTTAAAATATTATTTATGACGGTAAAGAACTTTTTTAGTATACAAACTCAAGTATATGTAAATCAATTTGGCATCTACACTGCCAGAAGAAAATTATGGAGGAGATCGAGACACAGAATCTTTTCAAGCCTTGAAAATGGTTGTTCTCCATTGTATGTATATTTTCAAAACATATGGACATAAGGGTCACTTAAAAAAATATTATGTATATATATATATATATCTCTGCTTATTCAGTACTTGTGAGTTAGGAATATACGAAAGAGTGATACACTGATGCACATACTGAAGAAGTTTTATTGAGGGCTTGAGGAAGATAAGACCATAGAGTGTATTGATCTTATTGTGATTATTTATAATTGGTTTCCGCATGTCTTTGGTCGATATTAAATTACCAGCAATTTGTATTTCGAGTAAATATCTTCCGTTTTTGCCATTTCTATGTTTTTACGCGTTGCCTCGAGTACTGTCAGCATTTCAATCACAATCTAGAAGTTTATGGTCATATGTCATTTCAGACAAGACAATAAAATAATGTAAAACATTTATGATAAACGGTTAATACTATGATAATCAGTGCACAGTAATGGTTAAATGCAGTAGACTCAAAATGGCATGCAGTGACGTCGAAGGTTCGTGCGCATTTATTTTATTTTTGCAATTTCAATGTCAAACCGGCGAGCTGGTTCTGATGTTGGTACCTGCACCACTCTCGTCTCTTAGCTGGAGATTCTTTCATCACATAGCTACAATTACATCAATAATATTGATTACAAGTTCCTTCCATGGAGTTTTTTCAACCGGATATTCCGCTATTAGATTGTAAGTAGATTTCATAATATAGTCAATTTTTATCTCAGTGACATATTATAATAAATCAACTATCTTGATAATAAATATATAGAAATAATTAAATGTTTCACACCCTTTATATCAGCGGTTTTTGCAAATAACTTTTAAGCAGAGCAAATCATATAGTTATTAAATTCACAATTTTGTATCATCGCTATCGGAATCTATTGAAAGCGATATATTTTATATGCCTTTGACTCGTTTATTTTCACGGAAAGTTACAGGAAATCACCAAACATCTCACGATATCTATTATATTTCCTAACTTTTTGCCCAACTAATAACGCAAAAATGGTAAAAAAGCTGGGATTTTCAAAATTACGAGACGTGAATAATTTGATAATATATGTATGTAAAAGTAAATATGGTTGCAACAATCACGGTTAAATCAATTTCATATGTATACAATTATCATATGTTAACCACGGTAGCCGATGGGTAAACGTGCGTCATTTGGTATCGGAATTCGCGGGATCGAATCCCGCAACTGCTTTAAACTTATAATAAATCAAACATGTGGGACTAGATGTCTAGTGGATTAAACTGACAACATTTTTTTTCTCAAGAATAATTTATCAATTAGACAATTAGAGTCTTCACATCGTAGTGGGGATTCTTGTACTCTACGTCTGCGAGGGACATCCATGCGCCCGTTTTTGAGAACGACCATGATAAAAAAAACATTTATAAAGAAATGGTATTAGATTTCAAACTGAATCGAAGTGATGATAGGAGTTTCCGTGAAGAGCAGCTGCATGGTGTGATGAGCGAAGATTAAAATTCCCTGCGGTCCTCTTTCGACTCCGGCCGCAGTACATGTTTTTATTTCATTTTTGTATATTTTCATTTTTATTATTTTCTTGGCAATTTTTCTGATACCAGTTGAAAAGACGAAGTGTTCAGAAGGAATTAAATTCCAATTTTTATTATATGAATAAATATATGTTATAAATATGTATTTACATTGATATATTTCCCCGCTTCTTTTGATGTTGTAAAAAAATATTTGGTGGTCACGTTGATCGAGTAGATCAGTTTGCACACTTCGGCATCAGAGGTCTTGAGTTCAAGTCTCGTAGCCACGTAAAAACTATATATATATCTAGATAATTAATATACAATAGTTTACCAGATTGGCTTTAATTTAGATACATATTCACATTGTTGAGATCCTATATCCTACACGCCTTAGACAGCACGTCATGAAAAAAAAAATAAAAACAATCGACAAAGGTTTACTAAGGAATTTTTAAAATTAAGTGTTCATATAAGGTAATATAGGTACGGTATTCATTACATAGTTTATTTTCATGAAATTATTTTGGGCAATGCCCTGAAATGTGTTGTGGTGAAATAAAAAAGAAAATCTATTTTTCTTCTCAATGGAGATCGCATTTCAATGAAAAAACAACATTCACGTGTCAGAAACCGTGACGGACCTCTGCCGTCGTTATATTAATACTGTAACGTAAAACATTAAATAGGTTATATTTTGTTAGAGTTCGCCAATATAATTGGTTAACAAAAACAATTTTTAGACACGTTTGCTTGCTATCACACAATAATCGACGATATATACGAAAACTCGACAAAAAAATGCACACTGAATTTCGTTGCATGGTCTGTGAGATGATAAGTACTTTGTTGATAACAAAAACGGCACGTTTTGTCTTTTAAATGCATCACTATGCACCAAGCGTCACCCGCATGATATGAGTAAAATATTTATGACATCGATAAGAATAGTTTTCTACCATGACATATATGACTGAACAACAATTGTTATATATTTTCTTTTAAGTTTTTTTTTGCATATCGCAAAATACTGTTTTTTTTGTGCAAAAATCGGAATACTGTAATAAAATTAGCAATATTGAAAACTGTTCTTTCCTAACTATCAATAAATTACTTATTTGGACTTTGAATCGATTTATTCGATAGCCCAATCTTCAGATGCGATGAAATACACAACGTAGTAAACTAGCAACTCGTGTAAATTAGCATGATTAAAGAAGTAGAAAAAGTTGGGGTAGCTTTGCTCACTTTTGGATCAATTTCATCTCAGCATTGAAGACATAAAACGGCAAATATGGTTCATTGTGGTGTGATGAATTCTTTCGTCATTTTTATTATCATTTGTTCGCAGAAGTTTACGTTTACTTCGCAACAAGGTTCACTGATACACCTGGTTGTGTATTTTTTCAACCAAATGGGCTCTTAACACCTGTTCATTATTTAATAGCACTTAAAACGAGGGCCATTCTAACATGAATGTCGAATTTGACAGGCAAATGCAATGTCATAAGTTCTAAGTGCTGCACTACGACCTTAGGAATAAAAGCATAATGTAAAAACAGTTCCCTATATGGGATAAAGCTTAGCCTTGTCATAAAAAGCATAACGACAGGTAAGGATTGTCGATGGATGCCTTTAAGTGAGATCACCATTATTCTGATGGGAGTCATAAAAATAATAGGTTTTTAATAAAACTTTGAAGGCAATATGAAACATACGTTAATATTCAAATGGAGATTTTAAAAATGACGAAGATGAGCCACAACCACACTGTACTTTACCAGCTATGAATATCCGAATAAAATACGGGAGAATTGTTAAGAGCTACATTGCTATAGTGGTACGGTGTGGTTCGCCGTGGCCAGCCGTACGAAACAAGTTTTGAAAGAAAGCTGCGGACTGCCTGTAGTTTAATAAAATAAACTTTATAATTTCGAACCATTGTCTCAGACAGCCGGTACACGCGTATTTATAACAATGTACGGCATGCATAAAATTGAGTAGTTATTTTAAGAAATACGCCTTTTGCAATGGCCCCTTGCCAAACATTACAAAATATCAAATACATAATAATGTGTAAGAACGTCATGTTATTTCAAATCTACAAATTCTTCAACCACAAAGTAACTATTTTAAAAAAAGTTCTCTCATTTCTGAAGGATTTTTTAAATCATATTTCAAATATTTGCGCAGCTATTTTTCGTACACTTCATTGTGGTATTACCTGCGAATGAATCTTTATAAGACATATACCGATTGATTTATAACACACTGGATTGAGTCATTTATTATCATATAATTATTTGGAATAAAAATACGTATTACTAAGTAATTCGATTATTTATTTACATTATATTGAATACATCCCTTTATCTTTTAGCTTTCTAAAATTCATTCCAAATAAAAATGAGATTTTATCAAAAATTTATAATTTAAATCAACGCCTACCCGTGTGTCAAATATTTGATTATATACATAGATTTTTATAAAGCATAATAACCAAACTTTTCACACTTACACCTCACACTCTTGTAAAAACCAGGCCGCTATAAATAAGTGGTACTGCCGAGTTAGGTGTGGAAAAATATTTTGTTCTCTCTCCCAGTAGATGTGTGTTAACGCAAGCTGTAATGTTAAGTCCATTCTAAAGTGGATACTTGTGTAATGAATGTAATGATCCGGTGTTAAACATTCGAATAGAGCAGCATTCTATCGAGTTGGTCTGAAAATCTCTAGCCCGGTATTTACGTGAAAGCACTATTACATGTGAAATAATAAATATTGTCAAGAGCTACACAGCTATACGAATAGATTATCACTTCGTTGATTTAAGATATTAAATATTCTAATTAATCCGTGAATAAACATAGATTATAAATTATATCCGATTGTCGACTTGCAAGTACACGCATATAAAAATAAAACCGTACTGTTGTTTAAGAAATCGTCAGGTTTAGTATTAGTAACGATGGAAATCGCAGATCTTATCATACTAAATTCACATTTAATTTATGTAAAAAAATGAAAAAAGAAATTTATACCGTTCCTGCATTTGTATTTTTTTCATAAAAGCAATGATACGTTAGTCGTTCCGAAGTTTGTTGTTGATGTTTGCAGTGTCGCGGAATGCAAAAACCAGTTTTGGAGATGAACCCAAAAATATACGAGTATAATAAGACGCTATAGGTTATTTTCCAGCTTCCAGTATTGCGGAGGCTGACCCTTCTAAATATAGCATCCTTTACGGCCTACAGTTTTAACACTGATAAACCTCCTTTTGTATTTTAAATTGCAGTATGATTATCAAACAAAAAAAATCATATCAAAATGATCACCAGTTGTATTATATACATTTTATTTTTTTAATCGGAAGTCAATAGTAGCAAGTCAAGTATTAAATATGAAGATTTATTGTTCATGCAAAACAATATATCATAAATCCGGTGAGTCACAAAACTGGCGGGACACCCATATAGTTTTGAACGAATCGGTGTTTACTGAACTATCGACATAAAATATGATAAAACATTAATTTCTTGACATAAAATACAGTAGAAATGATTAAAAATCTAAACTCACGATGGTAATAGATAGATCTCACACAAGCTTTGCGACAAAATGATTGAACTAGGAAATTTCCGACCTAATGTGAATATATTAATATCAATTATTTTATTTACTAATTTCGTATGAATATTTGCATAATGAATATGGATTTCTAAATTATATGGAATTGAAAGTTTCTGTAATTTAACCAATAATAAGAATATACGCTCCAACATAAAGGTAGTATAAGCTTCAAATCTCCAATATTTCTCAGGAAATATCAGCATTTTGTATTTGAAATTCTTTAAAAAACTCTCATGAGTATTGATGAAATAACATTTCCTCAAACGCATTAACACTGTTAGCCATAGGATCACAGTATTTTATTACATTACTAGCTGATCAGTACCCGGCGTTGCCCGGGTCCCTTTTTGTTTCGAACTTGGGG
>JAGVSQ010000082.1:0-12452 GCA_022683975.1 Rhyacophila evoluta
AATTAACACATTGAAACCTAAATTAAAGTATAATTTAAAGCATTTTACCAGGGGTTACGCTAGACCCCAGTAAGCTACGTAAGGTTGACTGAGATAAAAAATTTGCAAGGTCAAATAATTGTGGAGCTGGTAGAATGCAAAATACAATCTATTGAGGAGCGCAAAGGGTTAACTATATTTTTCTAGGTATTATAGATTAATCCAAATATCTCATTTTTATCGATTAAACAGTCACAATCAAAGGAGTGAACAAGGATCATAGAAAAAGAAGAATATAAGAAAATATGTAATATAGATTTATTTAATTCTGTACAAGAAAAGTAGTTAAACAATAATACTTATTATTACTGTAAAATAATAAATGATATTTTTCCACAATTTAACTGATTAATATATTATGTTATCGAGATGAATTTTTTATAGAATTCAAATTATTATTGCCGTATTGGTCCGCTTGGATGAGCTTTCATTCCCCATTGTGTTATTGCCATTCATCATTATAGGTGTGGAAACAACTGGCATGCCAGAGGACCCAATTTCATTTTCTGTGGGACTGGATCCCAAAATTGCCTGCCCTTTGCATCTCAACTCGAATACCTGTGTTATTGCTTCTCGGAAACATAGAAAGTTGTAATCAATCACACCTAAAACAATCAAGCATAATTCAGATAATTATTATTTAACACTATATAATTTATTAAATATAAGAAGAGAATATTTAAAATAATAAAAAGAAACTAAGTCAATACACAAAATCTCAATATTTCAAAACTTCTACAGTTTACAGATATGTATTACATCAGTACCTAGTGGTGGTTTGTGGTATCTAATCATTCCAAACATTATTAGTCATAGGCAGAACAGAAGACTATTGTAATAGAATAATATCTACTAATTTTTATACACAATTATTTGTCACAAAGAACAAATGTAATGTAATCTTTTGGATAAAAAAGTTATATCAATGAACAAAAAATATCATGAAAAACCATAGTAAAAACTGAATCGATTTAAAAAAAATGTAAAAAAAACTTATTGTTATTGACTAATTTAATCGTCAAATATACCTTGATACATCTGCATACTGTCTCAATAAGATATGGAATTTTGATACTTATAATGAAAACATTCATTAAATCTTATTGTTGGCTTACAACAGGCTGTTAATGTGTGCCAAACTTATTTACTTATATATTGACCAAAGTTACATTGTTAATATATTGACAATGATATCAACCACATTGAATTGAAATGTATGTGTACCTATTTCTGAAGTATGTTTATTGTAGATTATTACCTTGTTTATCAAAGTTTTCTTCCCTCAAAATGCAAACAAGCGCGAGAAATTTGTTCACCTCTCGCAAATAAAGAATAGTTCCATTATTGAGTTTTATTAAGCTGAAACTCTGGCTGTTGAATGCTGCGGCTTCTGTGTCATCAATTAATCTGGAAATATACATTTTTTTGTTGAATAAATACAGGAAGTGAATTAATAGTTTCAATATATAAAGAGATAATTCACAATATTTTTGGAAAATGGTTAAATTGTTTTCATTCTTATTATATTAAATACATGCCCAAAACTATATATCGCCATTTGCCGTTTTTTATACTAAGTTAAATTACATTGGATGTATGTCACTTTAATAAAAATAAAATACAAGATAGTTTCAGTATTCAATTGAGTATTAAAGTAGTTCAATCAATAGAAAATTTCAATATTTGCTAATGGTTACTTATACATGCTTTAGTTTTTTCACTGATGTATACTCTAATACTTGCAAATTTTTAGACTGTTACGTATTATGAATTAATATATAATATGTAATATAGATAACATCTCACCCATAAATACAAGAAACATCGATGACAACATCTATCATGTCGCAGCAAAGTTCATAGCTTTGCATATCTACAGGCGAACTGTCCGTTGCAATATATATTTTTGAAACAACATCAAAGAGAAAAGCCTTTTCAATAGCGGAATTCTGTAAATGAATATAATATCGATGTAAACATTAAGAGCATAATGATTCCGAAAACTTGAAAATTTAATAGATGGAAATTCCATACAGCAAAACAAGATTCATTAAATTTAAGAAGTCAAGACAAATATGATTAGTATTGATCAAAATTTACTTTTTAATTTAATTCTAATTTTTATTATTCAATATGATCACTTTAAATTGATTGTGATCCCAGAAATATAATTGAATCAATGTTACTTATAATTACTTAATGATATTAAAACTAAATTACATACCGAAATTAATATGTTTAGTAAATTTTCTAGGGTTGGGAGTTGAGGAATAAGTTTCTGAACAACTTTTGAGAAAGCTTCAAATATTGAGTGATCGTAGATAGAAGTTAGATGGAAGCTAAGATGGATTTGGTCAGAGCTGGATTCTGTTAAGTCATCAGTAGCTCTCTGATGAATATCTCGCTGTGATTCCATTTTGTAATCATCGCTCAATCCATCCACCTGTAAAAAAAAAATTAGGTTATATTCCAATTTATATGGATCAATTTGGTATCTTGAAAACACACTAATACTACAGGACTAAGGTTTATGTCAATGGGTATAATAAAAGTTTTGCAAAAGTGCATGAGGACGTGTTGGAAGGCGGTTGAGTGTATACTACTTCCAGACCTAGATTTATTACCAATAATAAGGATGTTGTTATTTAACCAATTATATTTTTGCAACACCCCAATCAAAACTATATAAATAAGATGTTTACTTACCTTATGGATGAATACTTCAAATTTGATTGCATGGTTTACTTTATATGCCTTGGTAACAGTCAGATTCAATTTATTCAATGCTTCCATATAATCATCCTAAAACAATAAATTTATATATCTTTAGATCGTATATATAAAAAATATCACTATGATATATTTGCCATTTTAGTTGATGTCCCAGTTAAAATTAATTAACAAAATGAAAAAAAAACTGGTTATATATGGAGACTGCAACATACGATGCAGTCTTAATAAATTTTCAGAATAAATGAAGCATAAGGTCAGATACCAGTAAACATATTTATTGGAAGAAGTCTTATATCTTATTTCACCTGAGCATCAATTACAAAAACTAAGGCACCACATCCACCAAATATCATATCAGAATCAAATGCAGGATCGAAAAAATCAATTTGTCCAGGAAAATCCCATATTTGGAATTGCACAAAGCTGCTATTATTGATATCATCTTTAACAATTTTGTTGGTCGATTCCAAGAAAAGCGTTTCATTAGGTGACATTTTGTGGAAGACTACTTTCTGTATTGATGATTTTCCGGATCTGAAAAAATGTCATCAGGTTATTTATTTGTTTGCATTTTTTTATTTATGTTTGAGAGAGGTTACCTGTTGTCTATAACTATAGACATATTTATGCAAAAAATATGAAAATAAGTTTAAAAGTTGGATACTCAAATATCAATGATATATGAGGTATATTAATATATATTTTATACCTAATTAGTGCAAAGTTCTAAATTTGTATGTAATATCATATTTCAGTCAAATACAAATACGAATGACGAATATCTAATGTAAAATAATTGTTGTGGAAAAATATAAGTGGCAAATAGTAACTAATTTTTAAAATCAATGAGTCAGCAGTGGACATTGACACACTAGTTCATGTCAACTGATCAAAATAATAAATTATATTTTTCAACCCTCATAGCAAACATACAATTTTAAAAACCAAAATTATGTCCATATCTTTTTACTACAGTAGACAATGTGTTGAGTATGTTTTTCGAGTGTGTGATTTACAATAAACCAATTGAAGTTCCTTTTGATAATTGAATGTAAGTATTTATTGTATATGGGTTATCTAGGGCTTGAG
Source organism: Rhyacophila evoluta (assembly GCA_022683975.1). Taxonomy (NCBI): domain Eukaryota; kingdom Metazoa; phylum Arthropoda; class Insecta; order Trichoptera; family Rhyacophilidae; genus Rhyacophila; species Rhyacophila evoluta. Next base: position 3,862 of record JAGVSQ010000082.1, read on the forward strand.
GGGCAATATAATATAAATACAATGTTAGGAACATGTTTTGATTTTTGATTGGTAAGATAAGTTCATTGTTCAGTGATTCAATGTTTCAACCTTCTCAAACCCATCAGAAGTATGCGAGGTTTTTGCTCTGACTGCAGAGAGCCTGCCTGCGGATCTCCATCCTGCTCAAAAGGGCCGTACCCGAAGTCCTTGGGGAATGAACCTACTTCAAATCCACCAATGGGTTCTTCTGGGTAACTCTGTAAAACACAATAATCGTTAAAAATCCACTATAAAATCCGTACATCAACTGCATGTCACTGTTAGAAACTTACCATTATAAAGAGTCACTACGCGTTTTCTCAACACCGTTGATTTGATTTTTTGCAGTGTGAAGTATATAACTTATATCGCCTCTCTACAAAGAAAACATTTATACTGCGTATCTTATGACAACAACGCACCGAGTACTGTCATTTAGTATCAGCATATCAGATGATTTGACAGCTAACGAAGTGTGTGTCAATACGCATGTTCGTAAAGATAATAGTGCTTTCATGACATAGGGGAAGATGTCAGTGTTGGTAGAATATTTTTTGTTGCCTTTACGTGCATTTACGAGCAAGAGTCGCCTCTTCAAATTACGTATTGTACTATTCTTTGTGGATTTGGTGGAACCTACGTACATTTCAAAATTTAAATAATAAATTTGAAAAGTATTCTGAATAGAAAAGGAATAGAGAGAAAAAATATAAATAAATTAAAACACAAGGAATAATATTTTTAAAATATTGCACCACTTTTTAAAATTTAAATTTAAAAAGTATAAAAAAAAAAACAGTTGAAAATACTTAAATTTTATTTCTTTCAAGTGATGAGTTGTACATATTATAGTATACATATATAATCACAAATGATATGTAGATTTAAGGTGTAGACGTAAGAAATAAATATTTTTAAATAAGGGGACTTAAATACTGATACTGATACTGAATCTTACTGATATCAAGAAACTAAAGCGTCTGCGTATTGTGAACAAAATTCATGCATCTTTATATACTTAATAATATTATACCATTCAATGCTTGCTTAGCCATTTTCAGAAATTACAGTTAGAAGTTTAACATTTCATTTTTGATACACACATAATTCTTCCGATTAATTAAATAACAAATGATTTCAATGCGATTGCTACGTCCACATGTATCGCCTTTTTATCACTATAAGTAAGTAATAATTAAGATTTCATTATAATTATTTTATTAATGCCATTTTGAATTTACAATTTAATTAAAAATTTTAATAGTAACATCAAAAAGAACTGTATTTATTTCAATGTAAATATTACAAATGAATCAAAGGAAAGTGATTAAATCTCCATTTCTTAAATCTACTAATTTTTTTAAACGTAACTTGTTGGGATAGTTCCTTTTTCAAGCTACGAAACAATGGAAGAGAATTAAATTTTTAATTGTAAGCAGTTAGTTTAGTTTTGGTTGTAGTTTTTAATTCTCCAGTAACACATTTTTATTTTTAATTTTTGCGCTTACTTTAGAATTTATACATTCACATTTTGTTAATTCTATTAAATCTTACTTGACCATCATTATATTGAAATAGTAACAAAAACATTAAGACGTTTACATGAAGATTTAAAATGTGTCCATTAAAATATGTCCATAAAAGTCACTACAAAAATGAGTATGGTAATTAAAAAAAAGGACTGCTTATAATTAATTAAAGAATGAAGCTTATAATATACGAATGTAATTAAGTAGAAGACGTCCAAGCAACATATTAACAAACAAGAGAAAAACGCGATTGAAATTGTAAAAAACAAATTAAAATTTAGTATGAATTTTATATTATTAAGACTGTAATACGTAATTTAAACACTTACGTGACGTATACTACATCTTTCTTGATTATAAGATAATTGAACAAGTATTACTTTAAAAGTTATTGATCGTTTTGGGTTTGGATTTTTATTAATATTATATTAGTCTTTGCCCATTTAACATTGGAATTGGAATTGGAAAGCCGAAAACTTTCAAGCCACATGGACGTGTTGTAAATATTATTTTTTGGAAATTCTTAGTATGCGGGTTGGAAAAAACTGCGATTACTTCTTCTGGGTGTATATTTCTGATTGGGTGACTGTCATCTTGTTGTTTTCGAAACAACATATGCAACAAAATGAAATTTTTAAAATATTCTTCTGCATAACTACATCCGTATAATCCGGCACTTGTTTCGTATACATGCAAAATATTATGAACTAACAATGAAGTGAAGTCACCCATGCTTGAGAATGTCCACATACTATATAGAAGAAGCACGTGAAATATTTTCATTATTTATGAACTGAAATCTCAAAATCCGTGTCTTTCTTTATCCTCGTTATATAGGATTAAGTAACTCCATTTGATTGATTTAAAAGGCCCAGTTCTCAGACTGAGATTATATTACTTAAACGCACAAAAAAAAAATCTTGAATGATCACCGATTATCTCTTTTTTGATGACCCATTGGTAAAATTGGAATAAAGGAATTTTTGGAGTCACGAAAAAATAATACATAGGATATTGGTTTTATAATAGGTGAAATAAAATGCAAAAAACTAAGAATGAAAGGGACCGATACAGGAGTTAAGGAATTATTCAATGGTGGTATTCTAAAATGGTCAATCGCCGACATTTCTTCGATGTTCTGTTCATACTTTATTACGTGCAGGGCTGACAACAAAGCTCGAGGGACGTCGAAAATCAAGTACACGCAGCACAAAAATAGAGAGAGCTTCAAAGCACGGCATGAGTCACCCCACGCATCTGTACATTTTGACGACATTTTACACATTTGATACGCGATCATTGAACTAGTTGCGAAGAGAATGACAAAGGGGATGAGCAACTGAAACGCCGACAATAATACTTGCATGCTTGTCATATGAGTTCCTTCCGCGTATGAGCAAATAATTGGACCTAATTTAGAATCTATTAAAGTAGACAAAACAAATTCTGGAACACTCAACGAAGCGGCTAAAACCCAAACCAATATAATCGGCAAGATAACTGGTATTGGAGACTTATTTGCTGATTCTGATTTTGTCAGTCGTGTCGGTAATGCGCTTTCATCTCTGGACACTAAGCTATGTCTCGATGATTTGTTCTCACTAATATCTTCCAACAGTTCTTCTTCGGAGTCTTGCCTGTTTGCGTTGATAGTCTGGATGACCAGATTGGCGCTTGCGATGGAATGAAAAGTTATCGCGACGAGGAAGTAAACGTTCGTGGTGCCAACAAAGACTTCGCTTCCTAGGTATAGGATACACGTCTCGGAACCGAACGTCCACGTACCGGCGTGATGTGCCCACATTTCAGGAATCGCAACAATTGTCAGTGATAGAATATCGGAAATGGCCATTTGAAGTAGCAGTGTGAAGAAACCTGGAATAAGCACCAAAATATTATTAAACGAGTATATTTTCTTGGAGATATATAATATATTTTATGCGTTCCTCAATTCAAATATTAAATAAAATGTAGAAGAATGTTAGTCTATTCAAACGATGTAAAGTTGTCGAGAAATACATTCGAAAAAATAATTAGAAGCTTATGATATTATATCTGGGCTTCAATATTGGTATTGTTATGAGTAAACTTATAACGTATACAACCTAAACAATACATTAACATTGATCACAATTATGGAATTTCGATTAATAACTGTCGAATAATTTCACAAAACAATACTCTACAGAATGCAATGCAAAAAAGTTTAGCAGCTTTGCTTTTATTAAAATCTCAATTTTCACATGTGGTAATTGAATTAAGATTTCCGTTCTTCTTGGAAAATAACTTGTATATTTTTTAACACACGGTAGAGACATGAAAAAACCGCCTTATAACTTAAGAAAACGTTAAATTGACGTTACAAATGAAATTTTAATGAAAATTTAAAATATCTTTGGTAAAGTTTTCTTTAATGTAACTGATATAATTATAAGGTAGTACTAAAATTATGTAGTTTTATCATTTATGGTATCATACGAGTGTGTATTATTATTATGTATCTCATAATGATACAAAAAGTTGTCCATGTACTACAGATGTTAACACTTTTTTCACAGTGCAATAATTACTAGCGAGTAGCTAGCGATAAACAGAGTGCTATGTAGAGTTATATCGAAGAAATAAATAATATTTTACATATGCATACCATTTAGAGATTTTCTCAGCAGACAAAAGATCACCAATATGTTCAATATCACCCCTAACCCATTGACACAAATCAAATAACTCATGAGTAATGTTGTGGAAATCAAAGGATACTCTTGTTCTTTCATGATTTCCATTTCGTCTTTGAAACTGTTTTCACTGCTAGAATTCCCACCACTTTTGTTGAATAAATGAAACAATTCGTTAAAAGAAACGCCATCATTATTTTGCCGCGTTATATTAGTCGAATTATCGATACCACTGTCGAAGTAATTGATAAGAGTTATGTTTGTTATATTATTCATTGCGAACGTCTTGAAATAAATTTAAAAAGATATCCCACTGACTTGCTTCATCGAAAGTTCAATGAACAATGACTGAATTGATGATTTGTAGCGGGAGTTTCCTGTAAGGAGTTTTAGACGTCTGGAGAGATTCCTGTGCAGTAGCGTACCTTGGTTAAATATGAATAATCATTTTATGTGAAATAATGTATCTACCAATTGCGCATTTTAACAAATCTCAGAGTCTAATTAACAATTGTTTTATACAGACATGAATTAGCATAAGTATATAATGAATGCAATTGAATTACGAAGCAGATATTGGCATCGGTAATTCGCGGGCTTAATCGGATTTGGTAGTCGGTTTTCACGTGAGGGAATTCTGATTCAAGACACACTGAGTCAATAGCAAATTCTTATGAGTCTAAAATATATATCCACTCTGTGGGGATGGATGTATTATATAAGTTGTGTCTTGAGTTGGAAGCGGTGTACATTTATTTAATCAAATAATTTAAAATATAATAAGCTTGCAGATAAAATTCTCATATATATATATATGTAAACCAATACAGTACAGTAGAACCTCGATATAACGGACTAATAGGGGTGATGGGGTGTCAATTAAAGCTGAAAGTACGTTGTATAAAAATACGATTTTCTGAATGCCTTTTTTTATTAACGCGTACGGAACCCAAGAGGGGCTCTATTAAAGAGGGCTTAATTTATGAGAATGATTTTTCATCATGACATTTCACTTCACAAATAGCACTTTTAAAATATTTTTTTTACTTCAGAAAGTTTTACAGAAGCATATACAGACTATAAGAAGTATTTTTTTATTATTGTAAAAAAAAATTATGAACGAGAGCAATTTAAAAAGTCAAGACAAGAAGAACTCTCCTACCCTTCCTCTTAGTAATAATCTATAAATCACCAATTTTCAAATATGTAACCGGTAGTTCTCGAGCATGTTTTTTATTGCTTGTCTACAGGGCACAATTTACTATAATGAATCAACACAAACAAGAGATATGCAGTTTAATAAGCGAGGTGTATTAATATTTAACATGTTTATTTCGTTTGAATTATAAGTGTAAAATAATTCTTAATTGATTTTAGTTCGTCATAGATGGAGTCAATACACTTTAACTGACTTTAAACATGTTTAACATTAACATGATGTTCTTGTTCTTGAGAAGAACAGGAGAAAATCATTTGATGTAATTTTTTCCTACAATAACCACACGAAAAAAATGCTTAATATCTCCATTAATTTTTTTTTTAAATCTCAATATTAGTAAAAAATGAACAATGTTGGATGTAGAATATGGAAATATCTAATTGAAAAAGTAGTTTGATATTATAAATTGGCCATTTATATAATACTTCGATGGATAGTTTACGTGTTATCTCGCGTAGATAGTACAATTGATACGATCAAAGTAGCTGAAAACTATGGCGAAAATCAGTACATTTTAATAATATGTTATCATGAAAACGTATATGACACGTATAGCATTAATCGATTTATAACCGTCGTATATGCTGAGCTGCATTGGGAAATAATTAAAACGTACGCCACTGATCTCTGCTGGCGTCTAAAATACAGTTCCATAACATCCCAGACTCATCACTTTAAACTTGTACATACATACAAATCACACATACACCATGTTATTGTATATTAATACATTTTAACATATTTGTTTATTTTGCCGACGATTTGAAGATGTACCTACTCCGTGATGTTACAGTTTTATTTTTTAGACAGAGATGAATGGTACTTGAAAAAAATATCAGCACAATCTCATCATTACTTTTTTATGGCTTTAAGATGCAAATATACCCGAAATTGAATGTTCGGTCGGACGATCAAAATTATAACAGGAATGTATGAAGATGTATAGCATTCCTGAAATGAAGGCTGTAAATGTAGTTTGCGGGAGACTGATGAGAGCGAAGATATTTCTTGGATACGGCTAAGATCCAAACGTCATCGTAGTGACGATTATCATATTATCAATACAATAAGTTAGTTATATGTTACACCTATGAACGTCATAAAGGATATTCTAAATTCTTGTTATTATTTGTGGAATTGTCTTAGGTATTCTTTACGAGTAGTTGACACAAGTTATTAATTTATAATATATAGCGAAATATTGAATCGTTCCCAAAGTTGCAAGATTTTTTTAATTTAGAGATCTAAGGCTGAATGCCCAATGGGTTTATCATTTGACTAACAACCAATTCTCGTAAAAAAATGTTGACAAAATAAGCCTGCAATTCGGAGATCCATTTACTATATTTCTGGTGTGCCCATCATCACATTTTAGAGATGCAAACGCTTCACTTTCTAAGTAGACATGGCAAAAAATGATTTGTTGAGTTAATCAACCAAAAATTTATGTTTACAAAATAAAGGATAAATCTAAATGCTGCTTCTGTAAATGAAACATCAAAAGTGAGTCATAATAAAGTTCAATACAAGTAAGTGCATTCTGAGCACATCTGAAACTTGAGAGTTTATAAAAAAATATCTCCTCAGTCAGCACTGTGGTACGCAATGGATATATCTTTTAGTGTTATTTTTTACGTCTAGTGTAAGTGTTAAGCACATGTATAAAGTGTTTTAATGCCGCAGCTTGCTTTTCAATGTTGTTTAGAAGGGATTTGATTACATTATTGGAAGCGTATATTTTTTATGACAGTTTGTCAGATAAGTATGTTTACAGCGTGACATTACTGATTAGTAACAAAGAGATGGTTGCACTAGAGACTAGAGCAATGAATCATAGTATCATCATAAAATACTATAATATCATATATACATAGATAAACCATAATTTTGATGGGCATAGTTTTTTCAAACTCATCGAGTCCTTCCTTAACCTTTAATGCTGCGATCTGTATCATCACTGCGAACAATGCATTAAGCTTATGGAAGATGCTGAATATATATAAAATATAGTTTTATTGAAGGACGCGTGCGACTTGTTTTGTTATATAAATGTTGTTTTTGTTTTGTTTTTCGTGAAACGGCTTGTGTTGAGATCCTATGTATGAACAATGATGTCAATTTTGTTCTGATATCACAAACACGTGGGAAGAGAGAAAAAAACATGATACAATGTGAGCTGTGGACTGTGCTACAGAATAGTTTTATTTGTTTTTTTTTAAATGTTGTTATCACGAATAGTATTATATGTTTCGTGATGGTATCGTACTGGCAGCGTAATTCAAGATATAAACAATACAAATTTAATTGATTCGGGAACTATGATGATACAATATTTTGTTGGGAAATCAATACTGTAATTGAACATATTATACATGTAACATTAATAAATAGATAGTTCAATACCCTATTATGATATCCTGTTAACGCGCGGATATGAGACATAACAATACGCACATAAAGTGTATTAAGAAACAATAGTAAGTAGGTGCAATCTATAATATATGCGAGAATCAGGCATGTGGTTTCGAAGCAGATGCTTAAAAAATGGGAGTGTATGAATTTTGTTTTAACAAATATACTTTTCAAGTCATCAGTGTGGTAGTTTATCGGCTCATTTTTATAATGGAACTCATGTATCCGTATGAAAATGTGTCTATTATAAACGTTTAATCTCGGTGAATTTTATCACATGATTCACAATAAAGATTAAACAGTCCACAGTTTTACCGAGTGTCGCTAAATATCTGTTATGCAAGTTACACAAAGCACTTTTCTCAGAATATTTCACTCGAATACTTTTTTAGTTTCGGAGTCAGCCTTTTCTCCTTGTAGGTAATTTATTGGAAATTGGCGATAGTAAATTGTAACAAGGTTATTACCCTACGAAATTAGCAACACTAAAAACCCATTAAGATATCTTTCGGGCAATAAAAATAACTTCCAAAATAATCGCTGACATTGAACCATTACCGAACATGAGGGCTAACAAAGAGACTCAAAATAATATCTAATAAGTATGCTAATCAAGTACCTGTACGTCATATCTTTTTCAATTCGAGAAACACGTAATCCTACTACAGTGGATTTAGGAAATGCTAAATGTTTTCGCTGATTTAATTTAACTATATAACATATTTTGCATTTTCA
>JAGVSQ010000082.1:12462-56578 GCA_022683975.1 Rhyacophila evoluta
TTATATTTCTAAAGAAATTACCCATTCCAACAAATTTTGAGGGTTCTTTCCGTGAATGAAGCGCATTTTAATAGTTTTTGTTGGAAAGGATATTCACTATATTAAAATAATATTAATAATTACTATGGAAAAAATTTAAATATTTATCCTTACAATAATAAGCTTCTAAGTTAATAGAGATTAAGTATGAAACAGTTGTTTTTTAAATAAACATAATATTTAGTAAGTTAATAATATTTAGTGTCCAACTATTGTACATCCAGGCTATATTATTGTAAAGTAAGTTTTCCTAGAAAAAATGTGAATTTTAATAATAATTTAACATACCGTAAAATTTAAATTTAATTATATTAATATTTTCAATATACACGTACAAGAAAATATCATTATAATTATTGAAAAACTTTACATCACGACATGTATTTGAAGATAAAATAAAGTTTTCAATATGATTTTCACTACCCGAAAGATAGGTTTCTCCATGCGTGGTATTCTGAGTGTAATTTAAAATAAATTATGATTTATTTGACAAATTTATTGGGACGTTTTAATGTTAAACGTACTAGAATATACCACACATGCATGACAATTAATCGAAACATTTGATCATAATAGATGTTATCTAAGTTTATCGTAGAAGTTGTGGGATAACAAATGAATTTTAATTATCGTATTCAAAATGAACCCGCCGAATTGACGAATATCGAAAAGGTGTATGTATGCAAATAAACAAAACAAGGTGTTTTCATTTTCGAGAGGTCTTTTTCCCCATTCAACTGTAAAATATTTTAATAACCTGCATAACGCTTATCATATTAGTATTCAAGAAACAGAATGCTTTACTTCATCGCTAGGTGGGTACCTTCTCGGCAATATTTTGACTATATAAACAATGAGTAGTCTTTTTAATGTTCAGTTCCATATTTTAATGTTAAGTGCACGTTGTCGATATCACATAATAATGAAAAATATTTAGATTTTTCTGTTGTTTATCGATTTTAAACTCTATCTGTGATTTTTGCCAAAATGTATTTTAACACCCCTACTTTGGCTTTCAATTTATTTTTTATTAGTTTATTAATATGTGGTAACGATGGTTTTAGCCCAAGATCACAAGTAAGTTATAATTATCAAAGTATGAAGTACATAATTTCCGCACATACTTGATGAGTATTTTTTTGTATAATGGGCGTTAACCTTCATGGCCCACTTTGAATAATAATTATAAAACAAATATTATTTTATCTTCCGTTATTCTGTCACCATATTAATTCATAGCTATTCGTTGGCACACATGGCACAAAAGACATTTTATATTTAATGAAATTACATTAGTAATATGCAATAACGTAAGGGGTTGGTTATTATTTTATCAATCTTAAAATATGCCAATTTAATATTTCGTTATCTTGTTTAAAATAAACTATGTTCAAATTTAAATGATACATATAAAATAGAAGAAAGTTTGAAAACGCAAATTCAAATTTTCTTTGTGAGACTAATAAATATTTTCTTTGTCTTGAAGCATTGTGAATAGTGTTTGACAAAGGTAGAAATTTTAGTTGGCGTCTCGCAAAAATGGTATGACTAAGTTTTATGAGAACTGTTTGGATTGTCGAAATAATTAATTGAATTTGGAAGCAGTTTGATTCATTTATTATTATAGAATGAAAAATTATATGTGCTATAAATTTCTAGCAGAATATTCACGAATTTATGACAGCTCCCGAGTTGGGCTATTACTTTGGATCAGCACAGCGTCATGATATTCCAGAGTATCAGGTGGTCTACATGCCGGTTCTATTGCCAAAATCTGCCCAAAAGTTAAGCGAATCTGGAGATGATGATTTTCTTTACGATGATGAATCCATAGATTATGGATTTAACGCATTTGGACGGTAGTTATTAATTTAATATTTTTTTCATTCATTAATGTTAAGTGCCGTAAAAGTATTATGTGGATACAATTAAAAGTGGATTATAAAGTTTTTATAAGATTACAAGGTTTTTGAATGTTCCTATCTCTCATCACTGAATTCCGATACAGAACTTGTTCCATTGATTCTTGTTCTTCATCGGTCTACTCGTTCCTAGATCTAAGTCAAAACTTCATTCCATCTTTTTTTCATCGATCTGCTCCTAATTCATCTCCACTGGGGTAGCCACCTGACAGGATCTTTTTTCTCCCGTCGTTTGGAATTCCCTTAATTAATAAAACCCCCCAGTCTTTTAGATACTATATCCAGGGCTGTGCGGTAGATTTTCTTGGTGTGATGCAAGTCTTCAAAATGCCGCCCCTCAAATGTTTATGTTATTTAAAATACCTTCGATTATGATTGAAAAAATAAACTACACAAAAATTACGAATACTTATTTTAACATTATCAACTACTTTAAAATAATGATATCAAATACAATAATCTTCTACAGTTTTACACTTCTAACTTTAACTTCAGCAAGTCCGTTAATTACGGATGGGCAGTCTAGAATGTCAGCCAATGTACATTTAATTTTTGTTTGGCTTATTCAATTTCTTTGATTTATCTGATGCGGCCGCCTCTATAGATTAATACAAGTCAGTTAGTTGACGAATTTTTATTAGTTTTAGCTGTTTATATTTCACAAGTCGCTATGGTTTGCAATATGATTATATAAGTAACAATGGCTTCTGACAAGTCTTTATATATAATTTCAAACAATTGGGTGCAAACTATTATTGGAATGGAACAGGGACGCTGGGAGAAGATTTTTTCAATAATATTGATAACGTAAACTAAATATTGCTAACCTAAAATCCCTTTGTTAATAAATTCATCAAAGGCATTATACTTAATGGCTATATATTTTTATTTGTTCATAATTATCTATCAAGTTGGAGCGTAAACGAGTCTTTCAATGTGGAAGGTGATTTACTGAATACTTGCTAGTCAATTTACTCCTTTTTACCAATCTCGCTCAGTATAATAAATTATATTCCCAGTTTGGTTAACTCGCCACAGATAAAATACTAAATATTGGCAGCGCATATTTTAAATACAATTGATGATTCAATCCAGACGGCAGTAATACATGTTGTGCTCATTAATTAATAAATAATATTGTAACTTATACTAGGCAAGTCGATTTGAAGCTGAGGCCAAATAGAAATCTGGTTGCGCCAAATTTCAAAGTCCACAGAAGAGTCTTTGAAGACGGACCCGCGGAAGTGATTGACTTTGACGGAGGATTGGACTGCCACTTTATTCACAGACATGGATCTTCTGTTGCGGCCATTTCAATGTGCCAGGATAAAATAATAGTAAGTAGAGTATCAATACGTGTTCTTCAGAATATTAATAAAATAATACAAACTTAAAGGTTGATGAGAAGTACGAATATGGGTATGATTACAATATTTGCTGATTGTAATGTTTTATTTAGTTTCACTTGTGGAAAATGAACTTCTGCTAATAAGTTATTCAGCATGCTTCCGACTGAATCCGTGAAAGTGAAGCAAACTAATGTAGGACATTATTAGCATACAAATTGATCATTTATATTATTATAACTTTCTTTGAAATAAAATATTCTTTGACATTATTGGGTCAGCTTTATTTATAGTGTGACTTTTAGAATAAATAAATCTATACCGGACAAAATAATATTTTCTTTTTCATTTTATTTTATAGCACGGATTGGTATTCTTAGATAACTCAACACTAGAAATACGACCTCTTACACCTCGCCTGAAATCGTTTATCAAATTGCAAGAAGCTCTCGAAGAAGAGGTGCCCGAAGGCTCCAAAAATCCGTTTGAAGGTGTTCCACATATCGTCCGCAGGGCAGCACTGAAGCCGGAACTGTTTGTTGATGACTTTATTCCACTGCCTGAAAATATACCACCCCAAGAAAGTGACAGTGAGGATACAGAAGAGCTTAGAGAAATTTATCGGAATTTTGAAAAAGAAGCATCGATGTCTGAAGAAAATTTTACTCTTAACCGTAAAAGGCGGCAAGCAAAAAAGTCTCCATATACTGTAGAAGTGGCGATGTTTTTTGATGAAGCCGGATACAAAATATTTGCTCCATATTTAAACAACAATGACAAAGAGATCCGGGATATGCTGCTTGCATATATGAACGGGGTAACAGTTATACATATATATTTCAATTATTATAATCTATACTTATTTAAATAATAATGAATAGACATTTTGTTTTAATAAAAAATAAACAATAAAATACGCACACTCTAAATATTGGAATTAAAATATTACATTATTTGCAATACATCTCAAATAGTGTTTCAAAGTATCAAAATGATTGATAGTATACAATACAGTTACAATAAATACATATATTCATATATCAAAGCTTTAGTTTAAAGTTATGATAGATGAAAAAAGTTGTTTGCTTTATGTTGTGGGACAAATAGGTTGATTGGGTTGTATATAATACATTATTAAAACACATAATTTTAAAAGCAACTGCCTTTTAGCATAATATAATATTTTATATGCAAAATATCATGTCGAAATAAGCACGGTGTTGGTTGCGCCCGCTTAGTTTAAAGTCCTGTTATTATAACCATTTCGATTTTCTTTTTGTAACCATTTCCTACACGTGTGGGCGGTCGCATAGCAAAGAAAACACGTACACGCAAAATGCATCTCTATGCGTTGTTATTCTTTAATAATTTGTGGCATAAGTATTATCATTTTGTTTTCTTAGAGATGCTATTGTCTGGAAAGATCCGTTGTTTATCGTTTCAATAAAATACACATGAGTAACGAATTATTCATTGGTTTCATAGCAGCTTTATATTCAATATACATAAACATATCCTATGTCATGTCAGCCATTCATGTTAAGATGGTACGGTTTGAAATGACAAAAAACGACTTATTGTTTCAATTATCTACCTTATTTTCACAAATAAGAGCTGGAACTCGCTAAGTAAGATTTATAGCTGTCCAAAGAATTATTCTTGCAACAAAATGTACAACACATATAAATCCGTAGATACAAGCTCTCTATCATCATCCAAGTATTGGTACTTCTATCGAGCTGACTCTTGTACGGTTGGATTTGATGAAACGTCAACCATCAGATTTGCCTCATTTTGGCGGAGAACGAGGCCAATTGCTGGACTCCTTTTGCGATTACCAGAAAAAAATCAACCCTCCCGATGACAAAAATCCTGACCATTGGGATATGGCACTATATGTTTCTGGGTAAGTCTACACGTTAATTTGAATGATAAATCACTTTAATATTGATGATTTCCATTCATGGATTAAAATTTTGGTCGGTTATGTTATGTTGTTTATTCATTTTGGCAATAGGTATTTTTTTTAAATAATGTAGAGATACTGCTTTAAAATTTTATTATCAATCGAAACGTAACCACACCAATAGGATTTAAAAAATACATTATACAAATGACTATACAGTCGTATGTATGTATTTATATAAAAAAAATATAACAAAACATAAAGGATGTACCACAGCAAGTTCATAAAATATGTGTAAAAGTCTTTAGAATAAGAATCAATCTATTTTTTCCTGGTAGGAATTGATAAAATATTCTACGGCTGAGAACTCATCCGTTAAACTTATTATTAATTAGCGCACCCTGTTATTTCTTCTCCTTTAATCTTGGCACTAATAGTTCTCCTTTAATATTGGTGCTAAATTTTTAAGCGGCAAAAAAAAAATCAGTTTTAATTAGTTTTATAATATTTAACAATTGACGTATTAAATACTCATGTGCAAATTACTCTTATACGTAAAAACAACTTCTACGAGAAAAATGCATAGCAGCTACAAGCGCGTTTCTTTTGAAACTTAAATTAGATTAAGCAATTCTACAAATACTGCACTCAAAATTCAAGTTTGTGCTTTACGTGTGGACTTTCAAGGATTAGTAAAATTTTGTGTGAACTCTAATACGTCGAATTAAAATAAACTTCCGCTGAGAGTGCCCCGGCGTGTCACTCTGAAAGGGGATTTATTTTTGTATAGCAGCTTTCTTTTTTCATTTCGTAGAAACTTTCGCGCCATCTTTCGTTTTCTTTGATTTTTAGTCACTCACGAAACACTGAGTAGATGGATACTCAAGGATTTGTATTCATAATATATATTTTTTATTTTGAAACAGTTAACTAATATTAATACCGATAAAATTAACTGAATATGAGGATCTAACGACTTTCATGTTGTTTTATTTTACTTGTTTGTAATATGATTTGTTACTGAAGACAAACGAAAAAATCTTATTCATTTCAATCGAAGTTATAGCTACTTTTGCATTATTATAAATGACATACTGTCATATATAGTTATACGTGCTACACGAAGCATTAGTTATTCAGGATAGGTTTCTTTATCCTGCAAAAGTATACTGAAACTGTCTTGATCAATTAATATTTGTGAAATACGTAATATAAACTGTCAGAATGCCTTTTTTAATATTAATTTTGTTCAAAATATATTGTAGCTTTGCTAGTTCATATTTTGTACGTAATGGATGGTTTCGTGGACTGTTATACGATCAGTTCTATTGGATCACTGTTAAAACTATCAATGCCACACAATTGCGCTCATAATATTTCGTATTTTAGTTTGGACTTCTACGCGATGGAAAACGGAAGAAAAAGCGGGGTGACAATGGGTCTTGCAACAGTGGGAGGCGTCTGCATCGACAAGTATGCATGCGTCATTGCGGAACTGGGTACCACAAATGCTTTTGGAAAACCTTATCCATCTGCAGGATTCACATCAGTTTATATTTTGGCACATGAAATAGGACACAAGTAAGTTTCGACTCATTCGCAAACAATTTGGCTTTATTCGTTTTCTCAAAATTATCGTAATAATATAATATTTTTATCAAAAATAACACCAAAAAAGTTAGTAACTTATTGGGATTTTTTGATACTGCAGAAATTTACGATATCGCATATTAATTACTTCCAGTTTAGGTATGCACCACGATAGCAGTGGTAACTCTTGCCCAAAAGAGGGATACATCATGTCTCCGTCAAGAGGCACTAATGGAGAAACTGTTTGGTCAACTTGCAGTGCCGATGTTATGGGAAAGCTCAGGTATCTATGTTTTCCGAATCAATAGTGCGTTTGTGTTATAAAAACCTAGAGAAGCATCTGTTCCTTATTTATTTTCTTTTATGGATTTACTGATAAAAAAACATCGCTTATGGCCCATGACTAGAAATAGACTGATGGATATTTTTGTCAATAATTGATCCTCATCTAACTCCGAAAAAATAATTCATTAATATCATTAATATCATTCAATCAAAAATGTATTTACTTATATCGGCTTACAGCCATTCACCCGTGACATCAGAACATTTTCTTTCAAATATCGAAGGAAACATTTTATTATCATTATATGATCAATGCCCGGTCAAATATCGAATAAATATAAATGTAGTTACATCCATTTGTTAATGATTAACGTAAAAAATTTCCCTCAGCACATATAAGTGTCTATTGGATAAGCCAGGGCCGGTTCCTGCCGACCGAAATCATGGTAGATTCCAAGATGCCCCTGGACAGACTTGGGGAGCCAAACGGCAATGTGAACTGCTCCTCAGAGACAAAGATGCGAGAGTCAGCCTCGTTGGAGGGACCCTTTCAGGAGTCTGCCAACAGTTGCAGTGCAAAACTCCTCATAGAAGTGGATATTACTATGCTGGGCCAGCTTTGGAGGGAACCGATTGTGGAAAAGGATTGGTAAGAGTGATGTCAATTTAATCCAATAATTATCTGTTCCGTTTGCTTACATAATATTATATTTATTTTTAATTACGTTAAAAATATTTTCATTGAATCATTAAAATCAAGTTGTGACCAATGAACATAATAAATTACGGTACATTAAAATGTACCTTACGTGTTTTTAATTATAGTGGTGCCAAGGCGGAAGTTGCGTGAAGATGGAAAAAAAGAAGCCAAACGTCGTCCATGGGGGCTGGGGCAAGTGGAGAGCTGGTCCATGCGGGTCTGGATGCATCATTAAAGGCCGAGGTTTTCTGAATAAGAGTAGGTCATGCAATAATCCAAAGCCTGTGAATACTGAAGAAGGATGCGAAGGGAGCTCGTTTGAAGTCAATCTTTGTAAGGATGATAAGGTAAATAAAAGTAATTTACATTTGGTTTTGTATGGTGTTGACATAGATAAAGATCATATTTATACCATATTTCATATGACAAGTGAGAGACTGACTTACAAATATTAATGTCTCCACAATTTTGGATAGAAAATATACCTAAATCATTTTATACATTCATAGCTGTGTTCAAAGACAAAGAGGATATCTGTCGGTGATTTTGCTTCTAAGAAATGTAAGGAGTTCAGCTTGCGCTTACCAGAATTAGATCCTAAAGGTTCTGGATTACAGGCTCCAAACGAAGAATGTAAGTTATAATTTCAATACATATTACAATAAAACTGTAATCTTACTAGTCAGTATTTTTTCCTTATAACTTAATAAAAAAAGCAATGTCACAGTAAGTACAGAATTCAACTTCAATGATTATTTTTGAAATAGTATTTTCGTATATTTCACAGATGGCGCTACGTGTGTTAAAATTATAATATAACTTATTAAAACTTATTAAACTTATAGAAAATTCTCATTTAATATTTTTAATTATCTTATCATTCACCAGTATAAATATTGCATATTATAATAACTATCACACGCATACTACGCCAAATTATTTTTAGATAAACGTATTATAAATGAGTATAAAAAGTCTTGTAAGCAGATAATTATATTTTCATTTCATATAAATAACGTCATATTTCAGCTCGGCTATGGATGGCATGTGCAGTATTCTGCAGGCGAGCTGATACGGGAAGTTTCTACACTCCGCGTATTGACCTGAATGACTTAGGAGTGGATCCTTACTTCCCTGATGGAACATGGTGTCACAATAATGGAAAAGAAAACTATTATTGTTTGCAGCATCACTGTCTTCCTGAGGTAATATTACATTGTTTGCAGTGGCATAGCTACCGAGAAGCAGTTGGAGCGAATTGCTCCAGGAGCCCGAATAATAGGAGCGTAAAATATTATTATACAAATTCGTGAAACCATGATTTTTGGAAGCAAGTAGAATTTTTAAAATTGCACGAGTGCTAAAAAACGAGAAACCATAGGAGGCGCAGCAAGTTTACTTGCTCCAAGGCGTAGAATATGTTACTATTACACATTTCGTGTGTTGAAAGTTAACTTCGGTAATACATAATTATTGTGTAGTATACGAAAAAAACATTTTCAAATTTTGCATGATTACACAAATTTATTAATTAGTACGATAACTAATTGTCTATATAAATATAATTATGCTTTGGCCTACGTAAATTTAGACGCATACTTTTTGATACTGAGAAAAATTTCGTATATCATTTTAAATACGTTGAATATTATCGTTTTTTATTTACTTAATACCTATGATAAACATGATTGCAATTTCTAACCTCCATACTTTTTATGTTTGATTGTCACCTGCATGGATTTTTTGTCTTAGTAACAAATTCAAATTTGATAAAAAAGCGATAAAAAATGAATCGCTCTGCATGCAAAAATAACAATGTGTTTCATCATTATTATTTTAAAGATTTTTAATAACATATATTATTACATTAAATTCCTCAACATTTTACAAAATAGTCCACATCACTCTCATCTGTATCACCACCATTGGAAACACTAAAAGCTCACATGATGTTATACACCCAATATAAAAGATAAAAACAATTAATCAACTATGAATAAATTATATTATTCCTTTCATTTTATATATATTTGGTGATAGACAATAATTTCACACTCTTCTAAAAAAATATCATTTCTTACAGAGTTTTAAGTTTTCGAAGCTGTGGGGTACTCTCGGCGAGGACGTTCCTCTCCCGGGTAATGCTAGACCTCATACAAATCCTTTGCCACCAGCTGTGTTGAAGTACCTTTCTCTCGGATCTGATGGCCGGCCACTATTGACCAGCTTAGAACCTGGTCAGGCTTTGCATCCTACAGAAGACGACTGGATTGACCACGATTACTTAGAGTTGCCTGCATCAGCAGTTGTAGAAGAAACGGAAAATTGTGAATCATAACGATTAAAAATATCAGACAGTGAATATTAACTAGATGACCTTAGCAATGTTTCACGGATAAATGAATTGAAAAAAAACTACTGCTTAAGTAACCATAAGTAATTTTAAACGTATTTTTAAATAATATGATAAACTATAGAGATGCTCAGTTAATGATATAAAAAATATTTGCTATAAAACATAACAAACATATTTATTCAAGATATTATAAGTTTTTTTTTCATTCAGTTGTATCATATATTATGTATGCATAATTCATAAATAGTCAAATGTATGAAATTCATAAAAAATACAATTCTTCTAGTCAAATAATATAATGTCCTATTTTTTATAAAATAAAAATGAACGAAACCAAACTCTAACGTAGTTTTTATTTTATTAAGTATCCCAAATCACAATAATAAAATTTGAATTAATATGACTTTTAATAAAATACTGAACCTTGATAGATGCTAGGTGGATTATTTGAACAAAATATATTTAGTATGTCAAAGATGACCTACTCTAACTTATATTGTGCGGATTCTTAGAAAGTGCAGAAAGGAGCATACATACACAATTATAATTATTATTAACAGTTCAATTCGAGAATGTAATAAGTACTTGTAATTATATTAATCTAACATTAACATTCCCGGATAAATAAATAAACTTTCATTTTAAAATTTCAAATTGCGATAAACACAATTAGAAATTATGTTAGGTACACCATTTACAACAATAGGATACTAATAAAACCGCTAATATAACATAATAAACAATTATATACGTTTTCTCATGTTTGAATTTTGAGTTCCACGGTGAGTATTTAACATGTAGAAAATTTTCATTCAGAAATTTTCTTAATTTAGAATAAATGTTTTAATCACTAATGTACTGTGATTGAATAGTAAATTTCTGTTTCATTATGATAATTATACAGAAATTATTATTCTTAATTTCCAAAATGTTTCCGAAAATATCTTGAAAAAATTCCAAATTAAATATTATTCTAATTATGCAGAAAATATGCGAATATAATTGCGGTATTGCTATATTTTCTTCTGATATGTAAAAATAAATAAACTTCACGATATTGTTGAAAGCACCTTGCAATTCCAAATCTATTTGAATAATTATTATTTTGAAGATCTTATTTCGAAATGTCATGAAATTGATCATAAAAGTAATAAATAACAATAGTAACATCACTAATGGCAACACCTCTTACATATTTCATTTTTCCAATACGACTACGATTTTTTGTTTTGTGGATACCACCCCACCACCTTAGATAAACAAAACGAAGCATATTTTTTCCACAAATTCAGCCACGATTTAAAAAGACGAATCCTTTTTTCACTGATTTTGTTGCACTGACAATCATAAAATTGTTTATACAAATTTAATCATCTCTATATTACAATCAATCTTACTAGTTAATTTCATTCGTTCGTACTATTCAATTAAATTACTATTATATGTTATAATAAACAATTATAATGAAAACAATTATAATGATATCATTTTTTATTAAAATTTCAATTCGCAACACTTGTCTTATTAACATAATTATTATTGTATATTTATTTAACTATGTGCTACAAAACATTCTGTAATTTTTAATGACAAGACACCATACCTAACAGTAGGAAGTGAATTATTTAGATTTGTTTTTTCTATGGTTAGATTTTACAGTAGCGTTATTTTAAGTATGTCCCATAGATAAGTAAGGTAAAAAAAAATCACAGAAAAACACAAATAATTATGAATGTGCTTTTTTGAAGTGATAATATTCGTAAAATAATTTCACTTTAGCGCGAAATTAAAATTATATTGCGAATAATTCAATGAGTCAATGGTTAAATATTATACAAATGTCTGATAATATGACATTCGGCACCGTATTATCATGGTATCTGCTTATTTATGTCAGCTGATAAAATAGATTATGATTAATGATAGTCACAATGCAATGACTTACTCTCATCAAGCCTCTATTCATAATTGATAACACCATACTTCAAAATACCAACATTTTATTATTATCTATGGTCACTATTTACATTTTTTATCTCATTATGAAATAAGATCGTTTGGTACACTTGCTTAAACAAATACAATATAATTATATATACTCACTGAACATTAGTAACGCATTGCACTTGATTCGTATGCGGAATTGAATCCTATAACCAGATTTATAATCAGCGATAAATGTTTTTTACGCAAAATTAAATAAAATAAAGTAAGCGAATACTACCAAGTAATCGCACAAAAATCCTATTTGTATTCTCAAACACTGTACATATCCAGGTCTATGATTGTATACTATTTATTGATATACATACACGTGGTGCAAAAAACTCTCCCTGTTATTTATTTATTCAACTTCATTGTGAAGGTCCACTAACTGTAATATTTACAATATACTATTACTAAAACACATCAATGTAACTATTTATGTCACAAAGATAAATTGATTTTCGATAAACATTGAATCACCTATTGACATTTTGTCAACACGATCTATGAATTACTACGAGACCGGGGCATTCTAAATTTGAAAATCCCTCCAAAAATCAACCATTCACGACTCAGTGTTTTATCATTCAAAATGAAAAAATGTAAACAGAATCGCACAAGTGACTGACATTGACAAAGGTACAAAAACTAGCAACAAAACACTAGCTATCTCGCATGGTATGCTCAAAATATTGCGTGTTAAAAAGAGACAATCATAAGACATCGCTTATAAAATCGGTTTTAAAAGTCAGACCCGAGGGGAAGAGTGATTTCAAAGGCGTCGAGTGAGACACCGCCGGAAGTATTAAATTAGTACAATTATAATACTAAATAATGTCTTCCAGGTGAAGTAATCAATTCTAAATAATTCCATCAGCATTATATGGCAATTGCATATCTTTCCGTTCTAGTTTAGGACGGTTTTTAATTAATTAAAAAATGTTCGAGTCACGTTTATGCGCCGCCATTGGTTCGTAAGCCACCAGAGATGGAGGAGGGAGTATCGCCAGCAGCCTGCTAACTTGCAACGATGAGTATAGTTTCGTTACACTGATCGTATACACGTTGGATTGAATATACAAAACGTACTGCATTTCTATTATTTACAATATTTTTATTTCGTAGAAGATCGATTGATAATAACGCGAAAATCTTCGTTATATTAAAAACAAAATAACCAACAAAAACACGAGTAAAATGAGTGCCGACTGGGGATACACAACCACAAACGGTAAGTTTTTTTCGACAATACAAGCAATAAATTATTTCTGTACTCCAAACGACATACAATAAGCTTTCTCTTTAATAATTATCGTGAAAGAAATTAATAAAATATACTTATTAATTTTTTTAACGAGCTAAAATATTAAGTAAAGTTCTTTATTTGTATATTAAATACCATAATGTTGTACAATTTTACAATCCATCCCTTTCTTTGCGTTTGTATAAACTGTTTCGTCGTGTGACGGTGTGAGTGATCATTTGGTTAGTGTGTGTAAAAAATGTTTATGAACAAACCGCGTTCTCATGTAAATAAAGCATCATTCGACCCATACAAGTAAAATAATATATTAATTTCTTTGCTAATATTTATATCGGTTTAAAAGTAAATGAAAATGGTAGTGACGATTTACTGGAGCATCAAATAAATTATTAAATATTGTGTAAAGAGAGCCTTGCGAGTTGGCACGCTTTTTGTTAATGATATAATTATTATATATATTTTTTTTCAATAGGTATTCATCGATGAAGTATTTTGTTGTGCAGTTTGCACGCAGCATTGCCAGCTCGACGGTTGCATATTTCTGTAAACCATTTGCAATACGAAAATTAATTACTACCGCAAACACGTATAATTAATTATCTACATTTTGTCGACTTTCTGAAGTAATAGCTAACGGATTAAATTGATTTTGGTATGAGACTGATGTTTGTATACTGTAATATATTTTTTAAATACTTTAACAATTTCTCCTTCGTAGCGTGGCTAGCATGCGCGCAAAGCAATCCAGGGAGCGCGGACTCGATTCTCGTAGTTGTCGGATTTTTAAAAATCCAAAAAGTTAGAACTGAAATAGCTATTGAATTGAGAAATTCTCTGACAAACAATTCTCGTGAAAAATTATTTATATAGTAAGTAAAAATCTATATCTCCACTTTTGAAGAGGATATTTTCACACTGTGTAAGTCCATATGCTCCACTTTCGAGCGAACATGATATCAAAATTATCGAATAATTCGACAGTTCTTATTCTTCAATATCTCCAGGCTAAAGCCAGGTCAGAATTAAAAATATGATCTGTAATGCATAATTATTTTATGCGTTTATGTAGAAATTTATAAGTTTCTCTAATAATTTATTTCATCTCCCATTGAAAAATGTAACCTATTAAATACCCAATAGATTGTGTTCTTATTCAATACTTTGAACATAATAAAACTAGTTGTAGTAAAATATTATAAATTAGAACATATATTTTCCATATATGCCTAATTAAATAGTGAGCTTATTCCACTATGTCAAATTAAAAAAAAACGTTTTGAACAAGTATTTTTTGGATAAAATATATACGTGTTTTTCAGTGTTTATTTTCGTTTCCAATAGTTTTGAAATTGATTTTTTTCTACTGGTTTGCATGATAAATGGTTATTTTATACACAACATATTCATGCAGAATCTTTTCCTTTACATTTTGGCATTGTGGATTAAGTTCATTTTGGAAATACCCCCGTCACATAAAATGTATATTTGCACCCACGCTCATTGAAATTGTTTTGCGATCTACTTTCTGTATTGGGTATATTCTGGGTTGTTATTTCTGCAAAGTGTTCACCCTTTAATACTTTATTATTATCTTTAATCAGTGAAATAATTATTACAATCATACAATATGTTCTCATTATAAATAAAATACTAGTCATATGTATCTAAGAATTTTTTTGTTCAGTAAACTTTGTTTTATTATCAAAACTGTCCTTGAAAAAAGGCTAATAACGGCAATAACTAAGCAGGTAGATAATTAACTATTGTTGCTAGTCCTAGTCCACCTTCCATCCATAAGATGCAGTCAATTCTAAAATACCTGTGAAGAAATTATTGTTTTTGCCACGAACTGCACCCACTCTTGTTTCTTATTTCAAAACGCCCCGCCGAGTCTCTCCAAAATCTTGTCGTTTCATTTAATTTTGATATTTTCGATAAAACTAAAATTTTAAAAGAATGCATAAAAGCATTTTTTCGCACGTTTCTTCAAAGGAACATAAACATATCGCTTTATGAATCGTCTTACCTGTTTTTTAATAAAATCAAAGTTGAATTTAATAAATATGGTTATATATTGTAAACATTTTGCGTGTCTGCACATTCCATACATGAATTTGTAAAAGTGATTATCATTGACAATTGAATATTGTTTAAATGTCCGGAATATGTAAGTGGTTGTTAGAATTATTTCCTTCGTTATACATGGATAACGAAATTTATAGGTACCATTTCATTTACGTAGTTTTATATCGTGCTCAATTTCAGAAATTGCTTATTTTAAAAAGTGGATCGAATTGCATTTCAGAAAAAAGTAAATGCAATAATTAAATATACCAGACATACTAATACGGAAGAGTAATATCTATTTTTATGCTACATCCAACACAGAAAATTAACTTTTAAACCGAAAATCGTATTAAGGACGATGCGACAATTAATTAATCATACTACTTGCGTATTTGAGATATGTTTTTGGCTAGCCTATATTTGTAGTTTTATCAATGTTTCTGTTGAGCACATTGTGAACACATGTATATCAATTGTAAATGTTCATGACATAGCTTGAAGGCATCGTAGATTAGCAGCAAAATGAAAATTAGCAATAACTGTGTCGAGTATGATAAAGATACCGCATTATAACAATAATGTACGAGAATAGGTCTATAAACTTTATAACATCAAAGTGCGGCAAAACGGGACTGATTGCGTATCAGGTAAATTCGATTACATTGACCGCAACAGGTAAATAATTGCAAGAAACGATTACCATAGACGCATTTATCTATGCAAGGTCGTATTCTAAAGATGTACACGTGGACATCTTTAAGAATGTACATCATCACGATGCTTTTATATTGCAAAGCTCGCGACAAAATAGTAATCATATTGATAGTGTTAGCAGATACCACCAATAATTCTAATATTTCTTTGTAACAATAAATAAATATAATATATTCATTTATTGTTACGCTATCTATGATAATAATGGTGAACGCACATTTGGTATTAATTTGATTATATTGCGCAAGCAGGTAGATAGGTATATGTAAACACCCAAAATACTAATATATTCATTTCGTATTATTTTACTATTTTTTATAATCTTTATTTTCCTCTTTACTACCTGAAGAATTAATTAGTCGGCTGTATCATATCGATCGGGTGGCAAACGAATATTTTAATCTTTAAAGTTTCGTAGAGATTCTCCTAAGAGCAAATTTCCATCGTCTTATGTGTGTATATTGAGCCTCGTAAAATTCTGATTCTGATCAATACGATACACGTCATATTTCCTGAAAAAGATCATTTCATTCGCTTTGGCAACATGTTTCCTTTAGAAACTTCTCCTTTCTATTCCATTATTTCCTATATAATAATATGTTATGTAAGCACATATTCTATGTTTATAATATTACTATTGCACGCTTAGAGACAATTTTCGTTGCAATATTACGTATTTTTGTTGATATTTTAAATCTCAGAAATGATTTTCACTAAGCTTAACCAGTCTGAACGTCATCTATACTTAAGCCTTAATTTTTACGAGTATATACGATGATTTCTTACTGTATGCATATATAATAACATTGTAAAAAATTTACCGAACAAATTTGTTTGAGTGATTATATGATTATTGTCTAACTAAATGATTATGTGGATGGACATTTCATTAAGAGTTTTCCTGATTTTCCAACCCTTGCGTTGAAATCTAACTCAAAGTTACAACCCTTATATTTTACATTGGCTGTTTTTCATTGCAAATGCGTATCCAATGGTGGATATTGCGTTATTAAGTTGCTTGTAATAATTAATTATTAACATCGAGCTGATTGATTTATAAAATAACATAACATCAATATGGATTGGCCGAAGACGACAGCTCATATATACTAATTTCCGATTCATTGATACCATATACATTTATATGTACAAATATGTAGGTGTATATATTGTTAACACAGTTAATACTTGAGCAAAAGCACAAAAGCACGTGATGCGGGCTAAAGCAATACGGTACGTATTTATTGTAAAGCACATGTTAACAGACAGGCAGTCAACATTTAGCCAGTTGTGGTTGTATGGAGAATATAGTCACAATTATCAGCTGAGTCATCGTTCGCCGAATATTTTTCGAAGTCTGCCATTTTAGCTTCATGCCAGACCAGTCCGGTTAACCGGTTAGAAGTTACTTTTCGGTGAGTACCGGTTATAAGTGTTATCATGTGCCATAAAGAGGCGCAAACTTACAATTAAAGCTCCGAAAGAATTCTGCAGCTCTTGGGCCTCACAATAAACATAGTATAAATTAATGTTTCAAAGTCTAAATTCACTTATAAGAGATGAATGCGATATATAGCTAGTAAAAGCTAACTCCACGATGGATATTTAAAGTTAATCTGGTATTTGTGGATAATACTGAAATAATTACATGGACTATAATGTTACTAGTGAAATTTATGTTTACAAAAAAAATAAATCGGCTGCCTAAAATTGATTTTCCCGAAAAAAATCCTCGTAG
The DNA here is from genome assembly GCA_022683975.1 of Rhyacophila evoluta. Classification (NCBI taxonomy): domain Eukaryota; kingdom Metazoa; phylum Arthropoda; class Insecta; order Trichoptera; family Rhyacophilidae; genus Rhyacophila; species Rhyacophila evoluta. The sequence goes on from JAGVSQ010000082.1 coordinate 30,376, forward strand.
TTTATAACAAATGTATCTATATCTGTTTAATTCAAATACGTAGAATTGTCGACTACTATATCTGTTTAATTCAAATAGGTAGAATTATTGACCTATCGATCTAATTTTCCGCGCTTTCTTCCGAAATCGAATGGGCAAAGGATTTTGGATCCCTAAAAACTTCTCCGGTAGCGTAGAGGTTAGCGTGGGCGCCTAGCAATCTGGGGAATGGGGGTTTGATTCCCACATCTCTCGGATTTTTAAAAATCCGAAAATTCTGGACTCGATGCCCATTGGGTTGAGCACTTGTCTGACAAACAAATATCGTAAAAAGTAATATTCACACTGCGGAGATCCATTTACTTCACTTTCGGAGCGGATATCTTTACCCTGTGTAGATCGATATACATCACTTTGGGAGAGAACATAGTATAAAAAGAAAGAAGAAAAACCAGAGATCACAGGTTCTAGTTTTGAAGCATATAAAAAATTGAGGTTGAGCGCTCGACTAACGTCTTCGTAAAAAATATCTTCAAACTAGCAAAAATATATTTTCAAGAACCATATTCGCAATATGGAGATTATCATACTTATTATATCCTTATGGGGAATTGCCAAAAATCTAGATCAATTGGCTAATTTAAACCTATTAAAACCATATGACTGAATGAGGCACAAACAATACAGATTTGGTTTATTTTATACACACTACAATGTTATTGCGAAATACGGAAGCATTTTTTTTTCAGGCCACATTATGGCACAGGTGTTTATATTTCAGTGACCAATTTCTGTATCCATTCAGCAATCGCCAGTCTCACCTGTTGTGCTTTAGAATTTAATATTTTATTTTTATAATTTAGAAGCGGTTCGATATACATGATAATACAAATAAAAGGAGAAGAGGGTCAAATGACACGTCGTGTGGGTTATCGATATATGGATCAGTTAAAGTAAAACAATTCTTGACGGACACAAAAAACGTACCTTTACATTATTAATACATAAATTATATCATATTTTCTCGAATGCAATGGAATTTTCTCATAATATTTCATATGAATTAATAAATTGTTGACAAAAAGTTTTAAAAAAACTCGTGAGTAGATTTTTAAATACTAGCTTGAAAACCACTTATCGATATTAGAAAACAAATTAATCACTGTATTCCTGATAAATAAATGTAATCAATAAGCATCTGTTTTTTTTCTGCTGAATTTTATTTTAATTCTAAGTTATTATATAAAAATCAATCATTCCTAAAAACATGGCTCAAAGTTCTCACTCCTCTCTATAATCCGTTTGGTTTGATATATGGAAGCTCATATAGACGGCGTTCTTTGATTCTGAATTGTGACCTCGAGCATAGTCTTTTTGAATATAATATATATAAAATATATTTACGTATGAAATAAGGCTCACATACTTTGTATGCGAACTTAATTCGTGTGTATACAAATGTAGATTATTTATTTTCTCACTGAAGTATACCGGAGCCTGTAATAAGGAAGCAGAAAGATTGCAGACATGACACAACTTTTTGTATTGACCGGAAAATCGCAGGATATTCAATATCATTTTTACATAACATGTCAATCGCTTATTTATAACTGTCTGAATTAAGTAATATTTTATTATAATAATACCATATACAGCAGAAAGCTTATTTGTTGAGATATTTTAGTACTATAAAATTTAATTTGTATTTTTTACACATGTGTTACGTTTGTTTTATTATGATTAAATATTTTGTATCTTCTTTTGAAACTTACTGCTATTCGCCGTATGACAAACTATTTTCACTAAGATTGTTTTTCATCCAATCACTCAACGTATTGAGTAAAGCATGCATTCTAATATTATTGTATATAAAATCGTGTTGATTTTTTACAAAGCTACGGGATTCTAACCTATGTCTTATGGTGCCAAATGATTTAAAGCACACATTGTTTTCTACGTAAATAAAATAAAAATGATGTTAATTTTTTTGCCATAAAGTAGTAAAGTAGTACATAAAGTATTGTAGTACAATATTTTGATTAAACCACGATCTTACTTCATATAATATTTTAATTACACTATGAAAACGCTGATAAATAATATTATAATTTTGCTTTAATATCTCATTAATAATAATATTTTTTATTAAATGTGTAATAAAATAAAAGTTTATTTAGTTTACAATATATATATTGACTAATATAATAATTTGTAATTGGTTGAATTTTCTATGAATAAAGAATGTTATTTTTACGTTTGTTATTGTAAAAGCAAAAAAAAAAAATGCGAAAACCAGATAACGTAATTATATAGACAAAAAACAAATTATTGCTTTTAAATAAAGCCGTATATAATACATTGATGAATTATTGTAGGTACAGATGTGTTTAAAGTCACGAGTTTGTGAAATCAATCATTTTCATAGGAACAACCTGATCAAATATTCATAATTTAATCTGAATCATGATACATCTCAATTTGGATCCGGTAAATCATGACATGGCTAACAATAAGGAAGTATTACATGATACCAAGTGAGAGTGCATTGACAATAAAAAATAAATTTTACGTTGATAGGAGATTGTAAATGTATTTAACAGGTGTAGCGTGGAGGAAAAAGGAGTTTCAAGAACTTCGTCTGGTATACATGATTTCATAATAATATAAGAAAAGCAGTAAGTAGTATTAGCATATAGAATTTTTTTTTTTTAAACATGTATTTTTAAAATTAAAAATAGCGGTCGGTATAATATGTAATTAATTAATCATAAAAAATATTTATTTTGCATTGCCTAGATTCACGAATTCCATATTTGTTAAAGGGCCTTTATAAGCGTGAATGGTAATTAAAAAAATATCGTTTACGATTGAGATGTTTCAAATTTGTGATGGTTATAGTGCGAATCGTGATTATTTGGCGCAAGGTTTTTTGCCTTTCGTATATTTTTTATTCATTAACGCGAATAACACGGCATTGACACTAGTAAGTGCATTATGTGGATAAAAAAATCGTTTATAATTCCACCTAAAATTTTTGTCAATCTTCAGTGCCGTTTGAGTCAACGAACCGTGATCCGAAATAGGCAATGTTGCATTACTTTGCCGGCATTATTATTTGCATAATGCCATAGTGGTTCAATGTCGATAGATTTATTTTTCGTTTTGACTTACCACAACAACTGGTGACCTATAAAATATCATCGTTTATTTGCCGTAACATTAGTTATAGTTATTTATCTATTTAAAAAATTAATAAACTGAATTTTTACTCCGCGATTATTATTTGAACTCCGCAAATCAATACCAGTTCTGCAAGTACAATAAAAGTATACGACTGAATATAAATACATACATCGATTATTTTATATCGCACATTAAATCAGAACAACTGTTAATGAATATATATTTCCGTTGTCATTATTTTATTACCAATAATGATTTGATTAGAGGTTTTTCATATCGCATTATTATCATAAATTTTATTTACTCACGATACTTTAACCTGTACAGAGATTTTTAAATTTAGAAAATGAAATATTTACTATTGGTAATAAAAACCTTTTCTATTATAATATTAAATACATATGTATAACCCATATTTAATTACGACGCCATCTATAATCTTGTTCTAAATTTAAATTAGTTATTTATAGAAAATGTATACTCTTATATTTACATGTATATGTATAATTACATGTCCTGTAACCTTTCTGTACTCGTAAAAAACAAAACACCTTCTATTCGGTGGTAAATTTCCTGTTAAATAAATTCAATTATTTTTGACGACCGAAGCAACAAAAAGATTACCGAAGTCTATTTTCATCTTCCCGCTACTCTGCTTCAGAGCTGAAGCGCGGGTCAGAGGGTGAAACCGGTTTTTGGCGAAACTCTGTTATGGTCTGAAGAATGCGAAATAGTAAACACCATGATGGCAACACTGTGAGAGAATATCGTTTTATTTATACTTTATTTGCCAACATTATATAAATTATAATTTACGGTTCAGACAATTTTTAATTTTAAGCAGATTAATTCTGCACTACCCGGAAATAGATAGGAAACTCAACGAGAGGCAATTTTGCAGTTTTAAGCTTATTCATTTTTGTTAAAGCTGTTCAAATCGTGCAAATAAATTCAATACTATTATATCATATATATATTTTTTTCAAATATTTAAAATATAACTACTATACAGTTATCTCAAAAATAATTTCGAAATTCCTAAAAATATATATTTAAATTACGACGTAATTTTGATACCTTTTGGTATGTTTTATTCTTAACTTGATAACTCAAGACTTGATCTTATAAACAAACCAGACTTACCCATTTATTCCCGGCTGGCATAGAATTTATCAGCTAAATTATAATTTACTTGTTAGAACTGAACTAGTTTCACAAATAAATATTAAAGTGAAAATCCTAGTACATATTCAGTTTTGATTCTCCAGGTTGCTACTTTTTAGCGATCGCTTTTTCAGTTGTGATAATGTTAACATATATTTTTAATTTTTTAGTCTTATGGTATTACATTTGAAATCGTTATCAACTAAATTAATTTACCTCCAAAAATATTTAAATTTATTACTTCGAACACTGCTGTATAGTATATGTAGTACATATACGACAGTTTGACAAAGAAGTTTATTATTATATAATATTAATCTAATTATATTTTTCATGTATCTGTAATGTAATTATTATATTTATAGAAATTATATGTGGCTTGGTGATTGTTTATAATCTCTATCAAACAAAAATGTGTAAAGCTAACTTCCGTAATGTTTGTTCAATACCCACTTTGTTACTTTCCATAAAAAACATGCAATAAAACTCGTTAATAGAAGGTTTCAAATGTTAAAGTCATAGCTTTGAATGGCAAACAAAATTATTAACGGATTATTTAGAAGGAACATAAATAGCATTATGTTAACTCTGGAAGTTGTGATAAATGAAATAAAAAAATCTTAACGCTTATCTAAATATCTTAAGTCAGTCACTTAGTTCTTACTTAATTTTTGGCTTTGACTCTGAAAAATTTATTATAGGTAGGCTTACAAAGATAGCTAAAAATGAAACGGTTCCTTGTTAATTATTTATTGCGCTTACGAGTTATTGCAGAAGAGGGGGAAAGTATTTCAAGTATTGCCCAGAAACAATAATGAGTGGATGATATTTTTACTATTTTATTTATACCGTTTTTGGATAAGATTATGTATTATATCCTATAACGTAATTATTTCTTAATAGTTTATTAAAACACTTGCAACTATTATTTTTTGCAAGCGTTTTTGCAAAATTTCAATTTTAACAATGATCGATTGTATCAATTCCTTTAAGTCATCTGTTTAAATAAAACATTATCCTGTCATTCCTTCTGTCAATTAATTGTTGATAAAACAGTTCGCTGTTTTATCATCGTTCGATTGATTGGCTGTTTGTTAATTTATTGCGAATTAGAATTTAGTTTACAATGCAGAATCTGTTATCGTTCATTGGGAATCCGTTGGAGATAAACTATCATTGATTATTCTGACGTAGAGTGAGCTATCTAATGTTCTCTAAAAATGTGACTATTCTGTTTTGGTTGCGACGGATCGAATGAAAAAATGAAAGTTAGTTGACGTATTTGTATGAATTGCATGCACGGGCTCGTAATGTACTGGAAGTTATCATATCGACAAACAACGCATGGAAACATAGCTTACAAACTTGACGAGGAAAAATATTGTGCAAATATTTTTTTGGTTTTCAATAACGATGAAATCTTTATCTGTGATCTCTGTCATAATAAAAATGAACTGATACAGAATAAACGTTTTACAATTCAAGCAGCGCATATAAAATATATTGCTGAAAATAGTAAACTGTAAATATTTATAAATTTGAATCTTTATAATTAAAAAGTTCCTGTTTCTTTTTTAAGTTTTATTATGAACGAAAAAATATAACAGTCGGGTAATGCAATATTATAATTTGTAATCAATACTGCGTTTTATTAATATTACTATTATGTAACTATTATGTGACTAATATCGAGCATATATGCGGTATCCCGTTTAAAAAAGTTGAAAACGTTATTAATTTTAAACTTTTGTTGATCGAGTTTATAAGATTTAAAGCCACTGGAAAAGACAATTATACACTGCACGGGGTTATTGACATCTTTCGGCTAAATGGTCAATGCAGAAAAAATCACATTATGCCATTTAAACCAATGTCATACGAAATGTTTTTTACAGTAGTTATTATTTCAACTTCGGAATTGTGTACTGTATATTCTATACATAAATATTATGTAACTTTGCCCAGATACAAGATCAATGAATTTCATGTAAACAGGTCATGTTATTACAATGCTGTCTAGATGTTATTACGTCAAGTAGTTGCAGTTTTATATTCCGATACGAAAAATCATTATTTTTACGCTTACCTACTATATTTTAAATGCTTGATTTTCTACAACGCATTACACACAAAACATGAGTATCACTTCAAACTCTTTTTCTTCTAGTATTTTTTTAGCTATTCTGGTACGCAAAAAATCTGTTGCAATCGCCACAGACAAAAACACCAATAGACAATTTAGATCTCAATTCTATTTGACGGGTACAGAAACAACCACACCTATAAAAATGTAGTTTTACTTTCACAATGATCTCATAAAACTTTAGTAAATAAAAAAAAGTAAATCCACCAGATTATTTTAGAAAAATATTCGAGACATAGAGGTTACGGATATTTTATTTAATCAGTGATGATTTTGTGTTGGATTTATGGCGTAACCACGTTTCCTACGCATTCAGTTTTCAGAAAGCAATAAAAAACAGTCAAGATTAGACAACGTCGATAAAATATGGGGCATTAAACCATTTTTCTTCAGTTTTAAAAATAGGTTGCGTAGGATCAGAGGGGCCTGATATTTAATTTCGAATCGAAGATATTTATTTTGTTCTTTTCATTCCAATATGTCAGCTACATAAGAAATAATTCATTGAATCACATAAACTAGAGTTGAAATCTATTGAAAATACTTATCAAAACAATATTTGCGTCTTGTGGACATCATCACGAACGTCCGATTCGTCGTGTCACAAGTAGCAGGATTCACACGCCCTGGTCTGCGCAGTTCGTCTTTTTTAGAGGTTTTTAGATGTTACCGAATTTCTAATAAAATTAAAAACAATTCCTCTAACGTAAATTATATCGATCATAGAGTGTTGAGATATTATATATATATATTGGTGAGAATAATTAATGGAATCTTCTTGAAAATTTTATTTTTATTACATGGTACAATATTTTTACAAATAGTTCTGACAAGTAAAATGATTTTCTGTGGTTTGCTCATGAATATCGATTGCTTAGTTGAAATAATATATTTCCCCAATTGTCATTTCAAGCACCAATAATTTGTACAGTATTTCTGAAATATTTTTTTTTAAATTTAAAATTTATAATAAAATGTCGCATTCTAAAGAAGCTATGTTACTTTGCTGATCATTGGCGTACATTCTAATTAAAGACCGTGATTCCGACAATGCGGCAAACCACTAGCTTTAGTCAACTTACAGTCATCAAGCATATAGCGAACGAACGATTCGTTATCAATTTTCCGACATTTCATGAGTAATCGTACTAATTTTTATGAAGACCTTAAATAATAGACGCTAAAATAGCTAATTGCATATATCGTGGCAGGTGAGTTTACAATATTTACATAACCATGTGTAATTGTTATTTTTTTGTTTATACAGGTTTGTTTTTACCTGCTTTAATACATATAATTGGTTAGTCATTCTTTTGCATATTAATTAATTATATAGAAAATGTTTTAATTAGTATCTTATAATGCGATACTATCTAATGTCATTTTATAAAGTGATTATATTAAAACAATTTCGTAAATAGACTGCCGGATTTCAAAACACATATATTTTTCTTAAATCGATGTGAAATGGCTTCTGCGCTATAAATTATATTAGCTGTATGCATCATAATTATAAAATGCTTATGCTTTTTGTACTGATTTCATTTATTTTTATAAATCCTAGATTTATAGCATATAATATAACAGTAGATGGCGAATATTTTTTTTCATTTTAAATTAATTCTAAAAATCATTTTTATAAAATTAGAATTCAGTCCCGAGTGATAAAAATATTTTCAATCCCAAAGAATCGGTGAATTTAAAAATAAATTATATTCTTCTAATGGAATATTTAACGGATTTGTATTATATTAATCTGTCACATATATATTTATAATATGAGAATATGTTGTAGAATATTCAAATGATTATTATTATTTATTAATATATTAGTATATGGTGGAAAAAAATTTAACTAGATCATTTTTTTTTGTCCACGAATGTACACGATATTATGACACACAGACGATAATAATAATGTACCAACCCATGTTTTTAGATGTGAAATAATAAGTAACCGTTTTATTTGAAAAATTGTTGAAAATATATACAGTATACAATCATATTTGAGTAAACGTATCAGAAAAACAATCATATCGGTAATTACTTTTTTTACGAAATTATGAAGTTTCCATATAAAATATTGTTTATTGTCGTTTAATGTGCGTTGATAAATATCGCGTCTCGCTCATTACTAATAGAAATTTTCTTCTGTTGAGTGATAAACGTCTTAAGTTTTTTAAAGAAGGATTGTAGTTTTGGATCTTTTAATGCGATAAAGACAAGAAAATCTGATGTATTTGGTTATTATTAAAAGTCATATCTTGAGTTTTCTCTAAAATTCGATTAAATGACTAGCCAAATAAATAAAATGACTCGAAGAAAAAAGAAAATAGATGATATTTTGTCATTTTTTAAACAATATTACGTCTAAAATTATTAATTGAATCAACCTTTACATGTATGTTCAATTGAAATAAAATTTACCCAAAAAAACATATAATAAATAAAAAGTAATCAAAAAATTGCAACTAAATAATGGCTTAGCGCTAAATATTAGAATTTTTGCTGTAGTTGCAGTAATATAACAATGTTATCTAGAAACTCCACAATCCACCAAGATTATATGGCTTCCAACACGATAATCCTACGACTTGTCTGGCAACAATATATCGCGTCTGGGTGAATATAGTTAAATAGAAACGAAATATTCTTTAAATGACTATTGATGCTTGGTTTCCGATAATAATTCAATAGTGCGGTTTCAAAAAATGTTTTTTACCTTTGTGTTTTATCATTAAATGGTAAATCGTAAAAAATATCTATAGTTTTTAGTATGTGTATTTTATAAGCTATTTAATAGAACAATGGATATTTATTATTAATATTTTACCTTTTAATAGTACTTATTTTATTGTTCATGATATCATGGTCATATTTTTTGTTGCAAAAAAATCGATTGACTAATAATAATCGACATCACGTGGAATTCAAAGAATTGTTGCAAAGCAATAGTTTTTTATTGTTGCTATTTATTTATCATATATTTTTTTATTAAATCTTACGTATTTATGATAACGCGAATGAAATAGATAATTATTCATACGGGCCTAACAAATATTATTATTCTTTTAAATAATATCGAAACTGTGAAATCGAAATATCTACTACATCTTACTAGTTAACTGTGGAAATCTCAAGCGTGGAATTCTACGTAAAAATTGCACCCACAAGAGTATACGTACACGCTCTATATTCAATGATGTTGACATTGTCGCATTTCGACGAGCAGTGTGCAGTTCTACGTATTTTAATACATTTGTTAGTTTGACAATTATACAATTGGAATGAATATCGCTTTTTGAACTATAGTAAGTTTATAAGCTATCGTGTCTTATCGATTTACTTCTTTATATACTGAAATTGCATTGTATAAACGGTTAAAAACTCATAGAAATTACATTTACTTACATATTTACCTAAAGATATACACGTATGATTAATGGTTTTGAATGATGACGATGAAAATAGTTATAATAAAAATGTTTTCAAAAGTGATCCTCGTGTACCGACATCTGAAGCAACATAAAAGCTTTTAAAAGTAATACGAGTTTTTTTTATAAATTTTAAAATAAGAAATCGTTAAACGAATAAAGTAATTTAACGAAATAAAAATATGTTAATATGTCAATCTACAATTTTTTATCGAGAAAATTAATTTTGAGAACGAGACGCTCGTTTGCGAACGTTTTTGAAGTAACTAAAAAAACAATATTTCCAGCTCCATACGTCTACTCGAATGTAGACTGAGAACAAATGAGACGTTAAAAATATCGTTTCACAAATAACGTAATATCAAAGCCGTAGTTTATTTAGCTAATAGTCTAGTAGTGCCTTAACCAACCACCTGTTCAAATTATAACCACAGAACAATAAATAATACTTTTACGACGATGTTAATATCATATGACATACCGGTTGTATTGTCTATGTATAAAAAATAGGTACAATATACCAAGGACGATACCTTGAAAAACTTTCATCATTAGTTTCGTTTGCAGATATAGTAATTATTTATTTAAAAATATTATTTTCAGAGTGCAATGACGTGCAAATAGATAACTTTAATCATTCATTCAAACATAAGGATCAAACTCTAAAAGTAGCATATTTCCAGTAGTGGCATAAGACTTTCCGAGGCCTTTATTTATAAAAATTAAGAACCCCATTCTGTATATAATTTTTTATTTATAATTATAATTACTCTCATATTTTATTGAGTTTTTTTTGTAACATATTTTTTAATAATAAAAATTAATTACACTTTCAATATATTAAATTATAGTTCTACAAGTTTATATTTCTACACTATATATCATATCACTACAAAACTACAGATATGTCATTAGGGTATTTTGAAAGTAATTTAGCTAATTAGTAGGTTATGTTTAAATTACAATTAAATTTAAGAATTATTGTTAGTAAAATTAACTCACAGGCTAATGGAGCGCCATATTACAGCTGTTCAAGTGTGCAAATATTGTTTTTATACCACGGGACATGGTACATTGTAACACTTAACTTAATAAAACATATGACCGGATGTGTACCGAGGTTTGTTTTAATAAATTTAAATACATTTGTTTCATCCTCTTACTAAAACAAAATAACGAAATTGACACAATAACATAGCGAAGTCACACAGATAAGGATAAATGGCTGCCAAATGAATTTCAAGTGTTTTTAAATTATACTTTTCCGGACAGAGCGACCACCAACGAATGTGTTGTTTGTTGTATTGAAAAGGGGATAGGTGTTAAATCAGCGGAAAATTAGATGTGTGTGCAAAAAACAACTGCTTATATTAATGTCACTGGTTCGAATCCCATATCATTCACGCATTTTTATGCCTCCAATTGACGGTTCGCTAGAAATCGTGTAATATACAGACTTCTACATACAAGTTTATGTATGAAAAAGTATTACGTTATTACGAAGGTTTTTTTTCTGCAATTATTCGGTCGAAAATGTCAATTAGAATGACATAGCTGATGAGTATCATAAGAGCAGTTTTATGATATTTTGCAGTCTCGTGATTATTATGCATGTCAATTATGCTGCAATATTTTATTGTACAGGATATTATTAATTAAAAAAACTTCATTAAGCACTAAAAATGATAAGAGTTTTTTTATGTTCGTCTTGAATTAATCGTGAGCATTTTTTTGAATTCAATTTAATCTGTCAGCTTTTTAATAAATCTTTTTTCTCTCTACAAAATCAATTCAGCACTTCTTTATTATGCGCATATATATCGCGTAGTTTAGAGTAAAGGTGAAATGTCAAACGATGAATTATTTTTATACTTGTAAATTTAGTGTACAACAGGTAATTTATGTTGATTGTAATATCTACTCGTATGTTTAAACAATATTATGTTTATTCAGAATTATTTAATTTCAGAATTATTTATTTTCAAATCTAAATATTGTATAATTATGGAGTTATGAATCCGATAGATAATTATGATAAATTCATTTATAATTTCGATAAAGCTTTCCGTTGTTAACGCTTGATTTTATTCTTAAGTGAATATATCGACTATTAGTTGGAGTCTGCTTATTACAAATGGATGTGAATATTTTTAAAATATCTGTTGCGAATCTCTTATGTAATGTTTTGTTTTCTAACACACTGTGCGTACCGAATTTTGATCAGATTTGAAGGACACAAAAACTACGAAAACCGGGCCTATAAATCTTAGAAAAAAATGGCGATACAACAATCTTTTCTTGAAATCCACGTGACTAAGCTTAGCGTAGCTGTCGCGTACGTATAAAAAGCAGGATATTGAAACATGCTGAATATTAAACGATACCATAAGTCAAAGATTTATTTGAATACACGGTATTAAATAATGTATACCTGATATGTTTTTGTAACTGTATATGTTTCTTAATATATTTAAACAAAAATAAAACTTTCATATGAATAAAGTGGAATACTTTCACAAATTATTGACGCGAAATTCGCTAAAAAAGAAAAGATATAATAATTTAATTTTCGCTGCATTAATTATTTTTTAAAACTGATTTACGGCTAGAATCGGTTTTCTTAATTCACGGCGAGAAGCGGATTTAGAGGTCTGTTTAGCAGGTAACTAATTGAAAACTCAAGATGCAAAATTGTTTTAAAAATCCGACACACCGATTCATTGCCTTGCAAAAGGTCATACAAATTTATGAACCAAATCACTTGCCATGCAACGATTTTTTTGTAAATTTTATAAAGGTATTTTGCGGATGTTTGTTTTTGATTTTTTTTTGATTTCCGTATATTTTATAAATAGGTTTTGAACGCCTTAAATGACTGCCTTATCTAAATAGGTTTTTTATCGACATCCTTATCTTGAAATCCAATTATTCACTAGTTCGCTTTTTCTGAAATTACGACACTATTAAATACAATCAATTAATAACATTATTAGCTTATGGATAAAATATAAAAAAAAATTATGAGCAAAATTTAGAAGTTTTACGTTATTTTAATTTTAGTTTCACCGGTCAACTTGATCATACATGTCTTTAATGTCCAGTAAAATAAAAAAATGCCGGATCTTTTAATATTCCATTTTTATCTGAAATAACTCTTTTTCTTCATTAACACGCATTATATTATATTTTATAATATATTTTTTTTACTGTTTTTCTCAAACATAGCTTCAAATTCCATAATTGTTTACTTTGAAAATCGTAAAATATACTAATTCCTGCTCTTTGATTTAATATTAACAAAAAAAAAAACACAGATAAGATAAGATCTCTGAAATTTCATTGCAGACTGGTTTCTCACTACACGACATTGATGTCTACTATGATAACAGTCAAATTTATTACACTTAAAAATATTTAGAATGGATAATGATATAACGTGAAAAAATAAAATCTGCAAAATAAACGCTATTTATCAGGTACTTATTGTATTGAGTACTTGAGAAACTTTTCCATTTTAGTTATTGATTACTGACTTCAAATATAGCAAGATAATTAATAGGAAGTCTTTTACAATCTATATCCATATATAATATTTGAACTCAAATATTGCGATATAATATTTTTCAAAAACTTTTATATAAACATAAAAAAAAATTTACTTTGGCAGATATTGTCAAAAAGTCTGACATCTTGTGCCGTACGTTTATAGTAGGTATCTTTACTACGCCGTCAAATAATCATATCTCTTCAAACCGGGAGCAAGTACGAGCTTGACTTGGCGAGAGGCAGATTTTCCGGAATTTTTTTAAAATTTATATTTTGTTTCATAAATCTGTTTATTATACAAAAAATCAATGCCTTTTTTAATCGTTTTATTAAAAAAGTGAAATATAATTAAATACTAACATTTAAATTCCCAATCTCATGAATATAAAATTTAATAACATCGTCATTTCTAAATTATTAATATACTTCTTTATTACAAGCTCGCCAACGCAAAACACCTAACTTACCTCATATGTAATTGATTTGGGAAAAAACAAGTCTTACTTACTTATGGTTGATACATATACAATACTATCGAGCCAATAATAATAATATAGAATAAATATAAACGTAAGTGTAGGAATATAAAAATATGTATCGCATTGCGATATAATCGAACGAATATTGAATAGGTAGCCAGTAGATTTAGTACTTAATTTTAGAGCGTAAATGTGCCTCTACATAATAATGAAGACGTATTATGATAATTTGTAGAAGCAAATATGACAAAAATTGTAGTAAATCATGTGAAACACTTTTATATTTGATTCTGATGAAGTTAAGTCGAAGTAAGCCGCAAAAAGGTGGAGGTCAGATTAGATTTTGTCACCATGAATATTGCTTCGATTGTTTTCGTGACCACGTGTGCCGGCTGCGTGAATATTTTTATTCTATTACACACGTGGATTGGCTTGGTTGAAAAGAATAGAGCTGATGAATGATCGAGGGTACACAAACCCTTTTGAATAACGTACATGTGTATGTACTACAGTTATCAGCATAATATATTTTTTATAATTTGTTTACATTATTTACATTGAAATTTCAATACAGCCATTTTAAAAACCATGGAAACCATTGCTAATTTTTTTCCCAATACGCTCGAAGCGCAAGTAATTAAATTATGGCTTACGTATTTGATTTTAAAAAAGAACAGCACAAATAACAAAAAAGTATATAATGCATAAGTGGAAAATACAAGATGAAAAAGTTTATATATTGTACATACGAGTATATAAAACAATTGATTCAACTAAGTGAGTTGGTATGCTTATGCTGGTATACTTATGCAATGAAATGAATCATTTTCTAGATGTATCTTGACAAATGACAACAAATTTTAGTAGTTATCGGATTATTAATTAAGTGTAATAAACTATGATAAACACAAGCGTATTCGACAAATTTAAATTTCTAGGTTTGCAAGATTGTTAAGTATTATATATTACTCCCTAACTACATACTCATGTACGGATTGGATGACTGACAAATCTTATAGTGCAAATTTCTCACTGACGCTTTTCAAATAAAACAGAGACGACATGTCTCTAGATACCGCATATAGAATATGCCCTACCGCTTTACTAGCCGTAATGAAAAACACCATCGATTATAAACAGACACATATCAATCTAACTCGTAGGCTATTCTAAAGAAAAATTTATCCAGTATATCCTAAAATACGGTTGATATTTACTATAATTACGTTTTATTATGTATCATTTAATATGCAACCATGCACGCAAAAATGTTATTAAATAACTACAAGACAGTTTCCTTATCCTTGTCACTATGAGATACAATACTTTGCTAGTCATGTCCCTAATAATGTGATATTATTATTGATCGCTTACCGATTATGCCTCTGCCAACGGCTATAGAGTATCTGTATTTTATTTACACCACTTAACAATTTCAACAGACAAGCCATTTTTATAGCCTTGCAATATTATATTAAATAATAATGCAATAATATTTATTTTTAATATCGAATGAACTTCACCGTGTATCCGCTGACCTTCCTCAATATCACTAAATATATTGAAGGAATATAATATTGACAATTGATACTATAAAATCGTGGAAAAAATTGTTTAACTCGCGAAAAATGATTACGCTTGAATTGAATATAGTTTGCTCTAAGACTTATTGAAATTATTCTGAAACAATAAGAATCAATATAAAATATGATTTTTTATTTCTATCGTTTCAATTATTTGTCAGAAATCTTGCAATAATTAAAAAAATAATCTGGAATGAAACGTAAGCCTATTTTTTTTACTTCATATATTGAAAAATTAACTGTGTATTATTGTGACAATATTCTTATAGAATAACTTTAATTATTTATATGTATAATATTATATGCATAATTATTATATACATGTCTTTACTACAATTGGCCATATTAGTCATGGTTCACACAAACATCGATATATTTTGTGGGAGCTATTTTTTTTACTTTGAAATCATTAAAATTGTTAAATCACTTCCTTTGTTTTTTCATAAAAATATAAAAATATTTGCCAGAGTTGCTTCATCGAAAGAAGCTTGCTCATTCGTCCACTCTAACCACAATAACATAATTATCAAAAAATGTTATCTTCTCATTATTTTAAGGTTGCTATATTTCACAACAACACGATAAATGAAGGCCTTCGATTGTTTTATGTTTAAAAATTGATTATTTTATGATTAAAATGTTATTTATATAAATTAGTCTTGTATTTCAGTAAACTTAATGTATGACAACATTTATCATATTTTTTTTCAACAAATTTCCATTACCTAATTTGAAGCTACAAAAAATGTAAGTTATACTATCTAAATATTCACCCACAGTCTATTATAGAATTTTCAGTGACTGACTTAATCAATGAATTTGATTACTTGTGCGATTTATTATAAAATGTAAATAAATCTAAGAACAAGCCGATGTAAATTTTTAAATGTCTACGGATCGTATCACTCAATTCATGTTTAAAGTTTACACAAATTAAAAATTTTCTCGTAATTTGATGTACTAATTATATGTAGATGTAATCATGTTTTACGAGACTAACGTGTTGTAAAATTGATTAAGATGTTAATTGAATGAAATAAGTGCACACTAATTTTTTTTATATACTTTACACAGCAGACGTAAGAAAAAAATGTACATTTGGGTAATTAATATTTATATTAGTTTTAAAATATGAATAATTGGTTACAATTCTCATCTTCAATAATATAATATGAAATTGTCTGTTTAGTAAGAATGCTATGCGTACATAGTATATTTAGTTTCATCAAATATTAAGAATACATAACAGTACATTAGCACACTTAAAATTATTGATAATTTTTGAAGTGCAATATATAGTCTCAACATTGGTAACGCAGACGCTTTAAAAGTCTTAATTTCCATAGTGGAAAGCGCCATTAGCGATATGTTGTTTTTTGTTGTCTCAAAAGAGTAATATTTTTTATATTAGTTTTTTAAGACCGAGAGATTTTTAAGCACAGGAAAATTAAGTATTTTTTTTTATAGATTTAATGATACATAAGTTGAATAATGAACGTAGATTCTTAATTAAATTTAAATTGCACATTTGTGATTGGTAATGGTTTATTCGGCAATTCAACTCTTTTTTACAATCATGGCAGTTAAAACTGTTCACATATGTGTGGTTGTTGGTTATGATGTCAGTAAAATAATCACAAATTTACTTGAAACCAAAAATAATGATATATTTTTCTGTTGATATTAGTCGGAGCCACATTTGGTTGGAGACGTTTCGTCACAAAATAGGGACTGCACACAGTATATTATTTGACTCGCAATGCCGTTTTCAGTGTGTCACATGCTAGACGCAACATCTTCATAGTTACAATATTTCTAAAAATACATTTTGTTCGAGAAATGTGCATTATTAAACAGAGCCATGGGTATTATCTTATCAACTGAATGCCGCATTTAGACAAGGCAAACAATATTTTAGATGCATTTTTTTAGTTTTCTATCAACATACTACCTTCCATTTTTTAAGTGAATATTTAACAAATGAATCCCCAAAACAAACACAATTTATTTTCAAATGTCATGAATGTGTATTACCCAAGACTTTCTCGTATTATTGAATAAAATTTTGCTCTTACACATACTGTTCAATCGACATCAATGGAATTGATATACACACATACTTTATACTTTGGATTTGCTTCGTGTTAATATCATTGACTATTCAATATGATATAAGTTATAATGCAAATTTCGTACACTCATTTTTTTTTTAATTTTGTTTATAATCTAAATGAGGTTCTAATGCAAAATTATTTAAAACAAAATATGACGTATTAAAATGAATTTCCAACCAACTGAGAAATTTACTGTATGGTATTTCAATATCAATAATTAGTTTTTATAAAAAACGAAATATACTTCATGGCTTGAACCCAACGCGTTTTAATGCAATTGCTGAATCAGAAGGCTTAAAGTTTTTTTTAAGTAAGTACAAAAAAGTTTGTATCGCATAGAGGTTATAAAAAAGTGCCAATTCATGTAATAGCCAAGGTACAGCAAGACTTTCAAATAAGTCTTTTGATGATTTTTTTATATAAGGACACTCGTGTCTGCAATATTTTTAAAACAATGAAATAATATCACTTATCGCAATATAAGTAAAAAATGAATATGCTTTTTACCGTATCCACAAACACATCGAGCATATCAACAATGTAAAAAAATACGTGGTAGAATTTACACGGATGTATTTTTCAGTCGATATTTATGGGTATTAATGTCCAGCTTGTAAAAAGACATTTCACTTACGATAATTTATATTGGTTCTGGACTCGGACCTGTGGTCTACGTCGCCAAGCGATTCATACACAACGATTTGAAACTAAGAAAAAAGTTTACTCTATTCTAAGCGCCACGCTGGATTCAGGCCCAAGACCGTCTTCACAATCGTCTTTCAGGCCTACCTATTCTGAGCTTTCTGTCTAGTCAAATTAATCTAATCAAATTGCAAGTTTTATTTTGTGCAGTGTCATTTCATTTTTGATAATATTTCGAAAGATTAACTGTTATGCTAGAAACAAAATTGTTTTCACTTAACTTTACTCAAAAATATTTCATTTTTACTTATTTGAGAGATAGTTTATTATAGCATGACATATTTCGGCAACATAACTTCCTGTGCAAGTAGTTATAATTTGTGGTAATGAGTTGATAAACAAAATAGTATACAGTACGCTGATACACTATGTACACTATTAGTTAGCTTTATGTGTGCGCTAATTACTGCGGTAGATGACAAATTGTCAAAAAACATTTCATGGTCATATAATAGTTACTAAATAAATGTTTGTACTTAGTATTTCTCAACGATAAATACCGGTATTGAAATTAATTTCATTTCATAATAACTACATATTACATAAATATCGAGATCACTTAGTAAGTTCAATGGGAAAATAAATAAAATGATTGAATCAATCTGAATATGGTTAATAATCTATGACTTCACGTTGAACAAGAAATATAACAATTGAACAATTGCTTATATATTTTTTACAGTATTCTCAATTGCGTATATAAATAAGTACTGACGCAATACCAGGTATCTGGATAAAGTGCAACATGATTAAGCATTTACAATATAATTAACCCTGATTAAGCTCTGATTGACATTTATTATTTAAATTACCTCTAATCTATCAAATGCGACTTCGTATTTAAAAGTTATGCACGAAGATTCTATTCTCGTCTACCGTAAGAAAATGCATGCATACCAATTATGCGCAGTAAATGTAGCTTATTAAAATCAAGAGGATATGAACATTTTTCTTTGATTACCTATCATTGGAATTGTTAACGTATTTGGAATAGTATTGTCATTGTTCCATTAATACTGTCAACCGTATTAGAAATTATAACGCGTACATACAATATAATATAATCATAAAGATAACGTACCATGTAAAAAATAACAGGGTGAATAATATCTACATCGGTCGTTTAATATTATTTTAAAAACGGACGTCACTGTAGAGTTTTCATATATTTTTGCGTGAATTTTCAAATAGGAAATAGTTTTTTTTTATTCAACTTCACTTCATTATACACTTTTGTTTTGTAATAAGTTATATAACTATTACAACACTGTGAAGTAGTATTTTACGTAATCGTAACATTTTTTTGCAGATTTTATTAGTCAATGAATAATGTTCAATGCTGTAAGAAAAAATGAGGAAATAGTTCAAATTTGCCAGAATCCATATTTTTATGTGTCGATTCAATTACATTGACCTTAAAACTGCAACCATGGTAAACGATAATACATACACGATATGATTGTGTAACATTTTCATAAAAATGTGGCTTTATTTTATTTGTCGAGTTAAATAGGAAATCTTCTAATATAAAATATTATTACGTAATTTATAATATAAATATATTGAAAATACTAAAAGTTTCTTTTAAAAAAATATATTAATTTTTGTTAGTTACCAAACCATTTTTTATAAAATTAACAATTGAGCTTTTGTCGCTTTGAAAGTGTCATATCAGTTGACATACGCCATAAATTAAAAATTTGTTAATAAATCATGTAATTGTTACAATTGAATAGATGACCGTGAAATTAAAAAAATATATCGCTTAAAAATGCATTTTACACTCATAATACTGCTACGTGAATCTAACATTTTATTGTTTTTCCGAAGTTGAAAAACTGTCGATATAAATACATCTTTTTGTTAGATGGTCTTCCCAAATAACTCATTATTAATTATTTTGCAAATAGCGTTTTGCAAAATAATGGATAATAACATAACCGTGTTTTACAACATTTAATGAGAAGCAATTAATTATGATAGTAGCATAAAATATTATCACATGCTCATTAGTTTGCTTAAAATGTTATTCACTACACGTTTTATCAACCTGTCAAAAATATTATTTTTTATTTTCAGATTTGGTTCATCTAAAAGCTTGTATAATATAATATTGTTTATTGCCACCAACTGCTTTGGTTTGGGCTTTTTTATTAATTCGTTTCAATTTTAAATAGGTTAAGATATCAAAGTATTTGTTTTTTATAAATTAGTTGATATGGATGTAATAAATTATTTCATTTCTATCTTAATAACGCGGCCCAATATTTTATTAGAATAACTTGAAGATATTTTCAGTTAACGACGATGTTTGAAACAAACAATTTTCAACGTAGGAATTTTGTTAATAACATCATCGCTGAATATTTATAGTTTCTTTTTCGTGTAGTATTTTAAACCGGCGATAGATATACGGCTAATATTATTAGAATATTTGATTTTAATTCTGATACTTGGAAATCTGGTCGAGCGTATTACGTAATAGGCGATGAAAGGTTTAGTGTTTGTTTATCGGATGGACGTCCTAAGTAATTGAAGGAATGTTTATTTTGGAAATTCGCAAAAGCAATCTCTCCTCCGTCCAGTTTATGAAGTGTGTCATAAGTACTGAGTACTATATTCATGGATGAATGTTTTATGATAATCAAATGGATATTGAGTCTTCGGGAAATATCTCTTGCACCATTTACATAAGATATTCAGTTTTTTTTCTAAAAAAACAATTCATAACACAACGGGAAACTAGTGTTGAGTACGGTTACAGGTAATGCATTTTTCTCGTACAGTTTTTCTATGACATATCAGAACATACCGTTGCAGTATTTATTCAGAGTGTGTTTTATTTCTGATTAGGCTGTGAAACTAGAGTACAATATTTTTAATATTTTTAGTATATTAACACAAATTTTAGACAACATTTGTAAAAAAATTAATAAGATGATTTTTGTTCTGGACCTGTTTAATGCAGAAATTACATCAACATTAAAGAAAGCCTAAAAATACTTTCAATATCAAAATGACAATACAAAACATAATAGTAGCAACTTCTCGACACAATTTCGTTGTGATTCTTAGATATGTCGAAATATTGTTATGTGAATTTTATTGTGTTTTGTTATAGGATTGGTTTCCAGTAGAGCATTTTAAGCTTTCCTTATCTTACATTTTTTCGTAACTTTGGAATTTTTATGACCGATTAATACATCATAGTAATAAATGTTTTGTATTAGTTGATAAAAATATTCGATATATAATGATGCGAAATTTGTTTATGAACAAATATCCTGAAATAGTGTTACCATTGTTTACGTTCATATCATACACGATAGAAATCGACAAGTTTTATTTTATCTAATAAAAGATAAGCATTTGATTAGTTCCTAGATTAGCAGTCTTTGATTAAAATCATCTAAAAACCTACACTAAAATTATGTAAGAGTTAAAATTGTACATTAGTTGATAGTTCTCAGGATCATATGTGGTATATCTTAGCATTTTGAAGGATACAATGCCAAATGACTTTTCGACTTGCTCATTATTTCATTTGAAATGGATGTGCATGTTGAAGCTTGCGTGACGTTTCCAATCTTAAATAAATAAGCGTGTTTCCTTATACAACTATAATAATCAAAAGACAGTATTTTGCTTAGGTGTTTTAGTGGAAAACGCGCTAGCGAGTCGCTCGAAACCAAATTCTACGAATTCAAGTCCCGCAATTGTACAAATGTATATTATAATTTATGTTTAGATGTGAGATTCGGATGCCTATTTTGCTAAACGTTTGGCTGTCAACCGGCACTCGTTAAAATTAATTATTAATAAGATTATTATTAATATAATTATTAATAGATAAGTCGTCATATTATGAAAATCCTTGTCCTGTCTATATATAATACATAGAGGCAGAAATTACAAACAATATATTGATCATTAAAATGCCCTATTTTTTTGTACATTATAGGACTACATTTATATACAGTACTCATAGCAATCATATAGTAAATTTAAAAGTGATATGGTTGTTATTTATATATTATAATTTATTTCAAAATTATTTCCAAAAAAATAATCTACTCAATAACAAAAATTGTAAGTAGTGAATCAAGTATTTATTTCTCTTTGTTATAATTTATCAGTTTTGATTAGAATCAATCTTTATATTTGAGATTATATCGTTTCGTCTTGATAACAATGAATGTAATAACTAAATCAGTTGATATTTCTAATTTGTTTTTCTGGAAAAATACGTCTGATATCAACGTGAATAAGATTTCCCTTAGAAAACCCTTTTTTTTAAATTTGGAATGTTACTGCTAATTTCATTGTTTCAATTCAATTCAATTACATGCGTTCAGATTAAATCTTTTCGTTCGTTATCTCAGCTGTGATTGTTTTGTATTGATATTATTTATTTTTAAATTATGTATTTCATGTTCTATACTTCACACTTTATGATACTCATAGAACAAAAAAATACATGTGTATGTCTGTCTGTCACAAGAACTCCTCGCAAACGGTGAACAGCAGTAAACGTGAAATTTTCACATGTTATTTTGGTTGCCATTATTTGGTCAAATGTTTTAATTCAATTTTTTAATATCGTCATCAATAACCAACAAGAGATTAAAAACATTGTGCTTAATCAAGTATTGAAATAATGGAATGAATACAATTAAATTGAATAAATTATGAGTTGAATATATCTCAAGCAAAGCCAGGTAATCAAACAAGTATGATATATAATACGTTTTCATTGATCCATTTCATGGACTCTGTCTAAGTATAGCAAAATATTATATATAAGCAATTTCACGTCCAGAATATATATTTTATATTTTGAATCAAAATCATTTTGATGTTATTTAAAAAAACACTTTTAATAAATCATAATAATGATTATTTATTATCAGACAATAGACCGTTTTTATACCGACCATCTAAAAAATCTCACCTGTTTTCAGTAATTAAAATTTATAATTCCAATATGTAATCAGTTTTGCTTAAATGATATATCATATTAATTTATTGAGATGAACGATGAGCGGTAACATATAAAAAAATATTTAAAGAAATAATACAAAATATAAATCCAGTTTTAAATATATTGGGTTCGATTAAGTACCCTTCGTTGAAATTTTTGCTAAACATTTCGTAATCTAAAATTATGTCATATATTGTTAACTTATGATATATTTGCTTCACGAACTTCATTAGGCTTCACGGTACTTTAATTCTCAGTGGTATGCCTCATCATTTTTGACAAAAAAATCATCATCACGCTTTATTCCCCATCCGGATTACAAATATTTGCAAAAAATAGACTTTCGTGCACCACTCTAATTTACGATTCTTGAATAACTCACATGAGATCATCATTACATTTTGATTGTGATATCCACATATTTACTTTATTTCATTAAATAAAGAACATGTATAGATCCTTGATATTACAGACGAAACCATAATTAATTAAAATCAAGCTATTTTTAGGTTCTACTGGTTTTGGTGTATGATATAACGATGTCGAAAATGTGTTATCTCTGTGAATTTACTTATAAATTAAAATTTGATTGAGATTTAATATTTAGAAGTATCATATTTTTAATCTCATTTAAATCACAGTAAAATATCTATTAATACATATAATATAGATAGTTAAATTTTAAAGCGCTTAGGAACTTATCACCCGATACATTTATGATAGCTAGATCAATAAATTGTTTAAGTATAATAGAAACATATCTTGTCGTGCAAAATGTCAGAAATAAATTGTCTATTGATTATCCTAATCGATAAGATACTAATCTTCCGCAATTTGAAAACATTTTGAATATCTATGCCTCTCAATAAACACGTTGTCTCATCAATATTATCACATACTGATAATCAACGTAAACTTCAATAATTTATTAAAACTGAGCATGTCTCTATTAAGATAAGCGGTTTATAGATAAATTATCTAAATTCTTCTTTAATTGCTTATAAAACATTTCAATTCTTTAAATCAATTGTATGTAAAGCGTTAAGTATACTAAAAATACGTATTCCTTTTTATTTTTTCAAGTATAAATTGTATGCTTGAAAAATTACAGCAAATTACATACAACGTTTGAATAAAAAAAATATGTCATTAAATTAAAGGAGGCGGCAAATGTTGGTGCTACGATGGCGTGACATTATATAAAGATTATATTATTTATAAATACAAACGTTTATCTTCGCTATAATAATATAAGTGCGATGCTAAAAAAGTGTTTTTATAATAACATAATATTATAAATACAAATCACAATCACTGTAGAAAATTAAATTTTAACTAAATACATATTCCACATGTTTTATCACATTATATGAAAACACGCAATTCTATTGTTATGTTATTATTGTTAATATCATGAAATAACCTTTCAGTTTGATGTTTTTCTCATGAGCCTACCGCGCGCAAAGCACATTCATCTCTTATTAATATTCACTAACTCGAACCAATAAGCTAGCGCTAATATTGGATTTGGTGCCAAAATTAAGTTCGCACGATTCACAAGATACACACACCGTGCTACAAAACTTTCTGTAAACAAGATTTTTTTTTTTTGAATCAACCTAATTTTGAAAGAAATTGACCACTCGATTATTTGTGATTTTATTATTAGATTTTTGTATTCACAAAAGTTAAAATTATACTTTTTGTTTTATGTGTCGTGCACTAAAGTTTAATTTTCCATATACATTTTCATAATTCACCCCGACAATTCACTTGTTTCATTTCTCTCCCTTCGTATATGCCTCTCCATATATTTTAATGTCTTTATTAAATTGTAAATTGGAAAATTGATATTTAATGAAATACGTAATGACGGTGATAAAACATCATGTCAGTAACTATCCACTTATGTTACGATAAGCGTGTCTTTATAGTAAGTGCGCTCCATCTTTTATTACGCAAGTAAACGGCTTCAAAACATCAATTATTTAGACACTCATTCAACAAAATAGCTGTAAGGCAAACACGCGATTTGGAAGAAGAAAAACAATTTGATTTTTCACGAAACCATACCGTCAATAATTGAGAAGATGTAAAAATATGTATTAGAAGCATTGAATTCAATAATAAGCAAAGGCTACAATATATAAATATATATCATACATTTTGTAATGTCAGATGAAACGAAATATATTTATAAAAACCAAATCTATAAAACTCTGATTGGTATCACGGCTTTTGACAAAAATATACAGAAATAAAAACCACATACACGACTAATTATTAAAGGAAATGGTTAGTAACGCTTTTTTGATGAGTGTATTTATAGAATGTCTAAAAAGGATGAAAAAGAGTGCCTGAATTTCTCTTGCGCGGGGTTTTTTTTCGTTTGAAGCACCAGAATCAGTGATTTGATTTTTGGCAAATTACAGGGCAGCATTTATTCAAAGAGATCGTGATTTATGTTGCCGTTTTCAAGAAAAATAATTTCGAATGAATGTAATCAACAAATGATTTATTGGTATCCCTCATGAAATTTCATCACATTTTTTTTGAATTAAAAAAAAAGTCATACAATTACAAAGCAGAATATATAAATTAAATTTTTAATACGTTTTTTGTTTGTTTTTATAAGAGATAAAAAAGGAACCTTTTACGTCAGTTTGTTAAAAATAAATATTTTCGCCGTACAAGATAAAATATTGTTTTCACAGTGATTTAAATAAACATAATGTTACTTTTTTATGATGGAAAATTGAGCAACATTAAAAACACTGGCATGTTATCAGATAAATGAAAACAAGTCGCCGTTAAAACTTATATTTTTTTTATAAAAATATGAAATATATTATATGTCTATGAAGACTGTTATAATAATAGTGTTACAACTGGAAT